>JAGFNQ010007390.1:0-34175 GCA_024364735.1 Boesenbergia rotunda | reverse complement strand
AAACTCTGCTAAACTTAAATACTTGCACCAACTGCCCTTGAAATCTAATGCACAAGCTCTGAGCATATCCTCTAGAATCTGATTCACTCTCTCTGTCTGTCCATCAGTCTGGGGATGGAAAGCTGTGCTAAACTTCAGTTTGGTGCCTAGCGCTGTCTGTACACACTCCCAAAAGTGTGAAGTGAAACGACCATCCCTATCTGAGATAATGGTCTTCGGAACTCCATGTAGTCGGATCACTTCCTGTACGTATAACTGAGCTAACTTCTCAATTGAGTAAGATACTCTGATCGCCAAAAAGTGGGGGACTTGGTCAATCTGTCTACTATCACCCAAATAGCATCATAGCCATTAGTTGTCTTTGGTAGACCAACTATGAAATCCATGGCTATGTCTTCCCATTTCCACTCTGGAATCTGAATGGGTTGTAGGACACCTCCTGGTCTCTGGTGTTCTGCTTTAACTCTCTGACATGTCAGGCAGGTGCTGACATACTTAGCTATGTCTCTCTTCATCCCTGACCACCAAAATCTTCTTTTCAAATCCTGGTACATCTTAGTGGAACCAGGATGCATTGAGTAGGGAGTTCCATGGGCTTCTTCAAGAATCTTCTTTCTCAGCTCTTCATGATTGGGGACACATAAACGGTCACCATAGTAGAGTATCCCACTGTCAGATACTCTAAACTCTTTACTCTCTCCTTCTTGCATCTCTGCTTGATCCTTTGGATATCAAAATCCTCAGCTTGCTCTTTCTGTGTCTCTTCAAGCAAAGTTGACTCTAGTGTCAATAGAGCTAGTTGCCCATCAATAATCTCCACTCCATAAGCTACTATCTCCTTCTATAATGGTGGTGCCAATGATGATAAAGACATCAAAGTGGCAAAAGTCTTTCTACTCAGTGCATCTGCTACTCTATTTGCCTTACCAGGGTGGTAAAGAATCTCACAGTCATAGTCCTTCACTAACTCGAGCCACCTTCGCTGTCTCATATTGAGGTCTTTCTGAGTGAAGAAATATTTCAGACTCTGGTGGTCTGTATAAATCTTACACTGCACTCCATACAAGTAATGCCTCCATATCTTTAGAGCGAGACCACAGCTGCCAATTCCAAGTCATGAGTGGGGTAATTCTTTTCATAATCCTTGAGTTGTCTGGAAGCATAAGCTATAACTCTGCTTCTTGCATAAGTACTGCTCCGAGTCCTAGCTTTGCATCTCACTATATATATCAAAGCCCTTATCACCTTCGGGCACTGTCAGGATAGGAGCACTAGTCAGTCTTTTCTTCAGCTCAAGGAAACTCTGCTCACAGTCTTCAGTCCACTCATACTTCTTGTTCTTTCTGGTGAGGGCTGTAAGCGGAGAAGCTATCTTTCGAAAGCCTTCCACAAACCTTCGGTAGTATCCTGCTAATCCCAGGAAACTCCTAATCTCACTGGCATTCTTCGGTGGACTCCAATTACTAACTGCTTCAATCTTGGCTGGGTCTACCATTATTCCTTCTTTGGAAATAATGTGGCCTAGAAAGGCTACCTGGTCGAGCCAAAACTCACACTTTGAGAATTTGGCGTACAACTCCTTCTGCTGCAAGATCTCCAATACTATCTTCAGGTGTTCTTCATGTTCTTCCTGAGTCCTTGAATACACTAGAATGTCATCAATAAAGACAATGACAAACTTATCCAGAAAATCCTTGAACACTCTATTCATCAAATCCATAAACGTCGCAGGGGCGTTCGTCACTCCAAAGGGCATGACCACAAACTCATAGTGCCCATATCTCGTACTGAAAGCAGTCCTTGGCACATCACTCTCCTTTACTCTAAGCTGATGGTAACCTGATCGCAGGTCTATCTTGGAGAACACTATGGCTCCCTTCAGCTGGTCAAATAAATCATCTATCCTCGGCAAAGGATATTTGTTCTTGATAGTCACCTTATTCAAAGCTCGGTAATCTATGCACATTCACATAGATCCATCCTTCTTCTTAACGAACAATACAGGAGCTCCCCAGGGTGAATGACTAGGGCGGATGAAACCCTTGTCGAGCAGCTCTTGTAATTGTTCTTGTAGTTCCTTCAGTTCTGCTGGTGCCATGCGATAAGGTGCCTTTGAAATTGGGTTGGTTCCTGGAACCAACTCAATTTCAAACTCAATTTCCCGATTGGGAGGGAGTCCCGGTAGCTCTTCAGGAAACACCTCAGGATAGTCACAGACTACTCTCACATCTTCTTTCTTTAATTCTTCTCTTTGACTTGCATCCGTGTGGCCTTTATACTATTTAAGTAGTGCTCAGTAATCAAAGCGCTACTTACTAATTCTTCTGAAGTCTGTGGTCTGTTACCACTGCCAGCCACATTCAAAGCTATCTGAGGTCTCAGCATCTTGAGCATCCACCTAACCCTTTCCTTTTCAGTGATAACTAGCTCTGGGCATAAGCGAGCTAGTCGATTGAATTTCTTCACTGCCTCATCTACAGTCAGATCTCCTTGGCGGAACTCAGTGAATTCATCATAGTGCTTGTTGGTCACCTTCATGTGAAAGTATTCTTCCAGAAATTCTGCTTCAAAGTCGGCCCAGGTCATCTGATTCACATTCCTCTTAGCTTTCACTCTTTCCCACCACATCCTAGCATCTCCAGTAAGGCAGAAGGAGGTGCATTTTATCTTCTCTACCTCGGGCCAGTCCAGTAACTCCATTATACTTTCCACCGTCTTGAACCATGCCTGAGCATCCCATGGTTCACTTGTGCCAGAAAAATTTTCGGGCTTCAGTCTCTGCCACTGGACCAAATATGCTTCCTGTCTCACTTCTCTTGTCGGAGGTACTGGGGGAGTCTCTGTCACCGCTGGTGCCACTACTTGTGCCACTGGTGCCACTGGTGTGGCAACCGAGGTGGCTTGCTGATTAGCCATCAAGGTAGCAATGACTTGCTGCTGCTCAGCAAGTTGCCTCTGAAGCTGGGCCACCACTCCTTGCAGATCTGTGGGTGGTACTGACTCAGTTGACTCCTGCTCTCTAGGAGTCTGCTCCTCATTTCGGACAGTTCTGGGACGTCCTCTCGCCATTCTCTTTCTCTATGGTGTATAGAGAATAAATAAGAAATAAACGCATATTTCCTTTTACTAACTTGCTTCACTATCTCTATGCATACATTAGCATATCATAGTAATACCATCATGCTTTTCTACTATCATGCACTTACTAATACTAGCAGTCAATAAAGAAAGCATATTAACAAAACAAAACAACATTAAATTTCTTACTTGGTAGGCGGCAGGGTTGATGCTTGATGTCAGTGTGGCGGAAGGGTGGAGACCTGCTCTGATACCACTCTGTAACGGCCCGACTTCTTCTCTACCCTCTACTTAAGCCGGGTCGTCGCTTAGCACTTAACCTCAACTTTACCTTACCCTTAGCCTTAGGTTACACCTTCTCCTTGTCTTATTACGGACCGTTACTCCATTACTCCTCCGCTACTTTGAGGCATGGCGAAATGCGGAATTACTTTTTTTTTTTTCTACCTTAGACGAACCGTTACCTTGTCTACTACTTGGTAAATCATCCTATCTCTGGACAGGGAAGGACACGCCCAAGGCGTGTTGACTGACACGCCCGTGGCCCCGGCTGTGCTGGCTGACACGCCCGTGGGGCGGATGGGCACGCCCGCGTCTGTCACCGCAGAGGTCTGCCAGTGAACGACACGCCCAGGGCGTGCTGAAGAGCACGCCCGTGCTCGTGTCCTCCTCTGCTACTGAAGAAAAGAAAATGCAGCGGATAAAACTTAATTCAAAAACTCACAGAACATATAGTTTCGAGCCAAACACAGACATAGCACCATTTCTATACTCCATACTAGTTTTCTAACCATTTTAGCCAATCAAAACAACTTCTTCAACTTGCAGTTAGGACTTTTACGGAACTTAACCAAACTAACCAAACATATGGAAAATCATAAGTAAACATCTTCAAGTTGTATCAACTTCCTACTCTATGCGGAAATTTAACACATTGGTTCACTCTTTACCATTCAAAACATAAGACTAAATGTTTCTAAATACCGAAACTCTACTCATACTCAATCCAACGGATCTTTTTCCCCGGTTCCACCTCCACTGAACATCAATGCAAGTCCTGTCGCCTCCCAACTTACGCTTTCTCTTTTCCTTTATCTGCAATAGAAGGAAAATGCAACTAATAAGCACAATGCTTAGTAAGTAAATCCCTACTCACAAAATCACGATATCAATACTAAACATGCTCATTTCAAGGAACGATTTAAAACTTTACTTACTTCAAAACTTACAACTAAATATGCTTACACCTTGAACCACTTTATCATGCTTGTTAATGTATCAATGTACACAACTAACCATGCTTACTACTTGAACTACTTTATCATGCTTGCATTGTAACAAGGTACACATATAATAATTAAACCCTTTCTCAAAAAGAAACTACTTGATCATACTCATATACTTGAAAATAAATAATCAACTTTCTCTTTAGGCCTTGACATTGTACCATGGTATCAGTGTACCAACTGCGCGCTTTTCTAATAGGTTGCGAGGTAGCTAGCCACCGCACCCTATTAGAACTTTACTTTCTAACTTTCGATGGGCCTTACATTTGCCCGGTACATGTCTCTTTCTCAAAGTAAAATACTTTTCTTACTACCATACTTAAACTTATCACTTTACTTGTTTTTGCATATATTTGCATGCTAAAAACCTTTACTTTTCTCACTTTAACTTTCCATCGAGCACCTTGTGTGCTCCTTAACTCAAATTCACTTTTAGGTCTTTTCATAAGTATGAAAACTCATCATGCTTGGCCTACATACATTCAATACAAACAAATTGAATTTCTAACATGATAAAACATGCAATTTTAATAGCTAAAACATAGAATAGCAAAATTCTCTTCACCATGCTTCTACTTTTCGAAAACTAGGGTTCTACAATGAGAATTTCGAAACGAAACTACTCCTATTGCAGGTGAGCGATTTACTTACATCGTTCTTGAAGAAAACTCACAAAAACGGGGAGAAAACTCCCTAACGAAATCCTTTCCCCTCCTTCTTGTGCAAAGCTTCCACCTTTAGCCCTAGGAAACAATCCTAGGTCTTCTCTACTCAAGGGAAACGAAGAAGAAATGAAGAGCTCCTTGAATTCGCCTCCTCTCGCACCCTCTTCGCCCTCCAAATCGCGCGGCCACAACTCCTCCTAGGGTTTCACGCGACTTAAGTGGGGGTTAAATACTTCTTCATGCAAAAGCGTAACTACTTCATAACATTATTTCTCTCCTTTCTTTTCTGTGCTTGATACCCTAGCCCAGCTGGTTCGTTGGCTTCCCTTCCTCCCTGTGGTCGCGGGTTCAATCCCCCCAGCTGCCCCTTTAATTTTTTTTTCCATTTTTATTCCAAAAAATACTAGAAAATTTCCTAAAAATCCCTAATAATATAAGAAAATTATAGGGTATTACATGGACCATAGGATGTGCCAAAAGATTTGGAGACGGACTTGAGTCTCAATTCTTGGGGTTTGGCACGGTGGTTTTGAGTTTCATGCATGGAAATATGACATTGGGGTCATAAAGCATGAAAGTTGGTTTTTGATGTATAAATGTCATATAAATCAATGCTAGGGATGCATTGTGGGTTGGTATGGGCAAAGACATCAAGAAGAAACCAAAACTAGGACTTTAGGTTAAGGTTTCATTGAACTAATTAGGTAGTTTTGAGTTTTGTGTCAAACTTGGGAATGGTGATAGATACATTTTTGAATATATTTTTCCCAAGTAGGTATGGGTACCACAAACTTCTCTACAAAATTTGGGAATTTTTGGAGATTTGTGAAATTTCTGGCGCATTTTTGAATTTGGATTCAGAAAGCTGAAATTGGGTTTTTCAGCGTGCCAGTCGACTGCCCCTGGGGGCAGTCGACTGATCTGGGCTGAATTTGGTTTCAGCAATTAGTAAGTATCCAATGATGCAAAACAAGTGTATGGGGGGTTAGTACACATTGTTTATGATCATTAGGGGTTAAAAGATCCGATAAGGAGGGAATTGTTGGAGTCTTTTTGATGTTAAGCAAAGGGGGATAAGTGTTGGGTTTAATTTGGGAAACCAAACACACCTTTCCAAGAAATCCTAGGTTTAGGGGGAGCTTAGAGGGAGCATTATTGCTCCATTCTTGGCGTAAGGGGAATCTTGGAGAGGTTCTTAAAAAGCCTTTGTAAGTCCAATGTAGGGGAGCCTTGGGATAGGTTTTAAAAAGCTCGTTTTGGTAAAAGTCCTAACTTTTGGGAAGGTTAGGTGTGGGGATGCCTTGGGATAGGGTCCGTGACTGTTTGCATTGCATATGTATTGGCGGTGTAAGTCCAAGGGGGAGCCTTGGCAATGTAAGTCCAAATGGTTGTTTAGCATTGTTATTGCTATTTGTTTTCCCTAATTTAAACGTATTGCCAAATATCAAAAAAGGAGAGATTGTTAGGGCAATATATGGTCCGGAGTGACCATGTGTTTTGATGTTTAGGTAAAGGGTTTAAGTTAGGTTTACCCTTGTGTTCTAATCAGTGTATGTGAGTGTGTAGGATGTGCAGGTTACACATATTGACTTAGCTGGATGACTTCGGTACGGTGAAGGGTGGCATGGAGGCAAGCTGGAGGCTTGTGTGCACACCTGAGGGACCATGGTATAGCAGGGACGATGAGCCAAGGGACGCGGATGATATGGAGGCAAGCTGATCTGGAATATAATGACAATTTCATTATAGCAGGGACGCGGACTTCGAGGCGTACGTGAAGGATGACATGGAGGCAAGCTGATCTGGAATATAATGACAATTTCATTATAGCAGGGACGCGGACTTCGAGGCTCTAGGGTTGTTTATTATAGCAGGGACGCAGACTTCGAGGCGTATATCAGAAAGATTATTAATGACAATTTCATTTTTATCCTCAGAATTATCATCAGAAAAATCATTGTTATCCTTATCATTTTCAAAATTATCACAATTTTATTATCATCCTTAACATTAGAATTTTCAGATATTAAAGTATTATTATCCTTGACTTTATAAGAGTTATTATTAAGTTCAAAAATTTCATTATTAATATTAAATATTAAAAAGTTAATGTTCGATATGTTAACACTTTCTATGTTTGATAATGTGTTATGTAATACATTAAGCTGGTTATGCAAAAAATCTAACTTATCAGAAAAATTATCTAAATTACCAGAATAATATAATTGTGGAGGAATTTGAAAATTATTGCAAAAATTAATTTTTGTTACCTCCTTTATGGTAGTCACATTTTTTGGTATTGAGAATCGAGCCTTTTTCCAGTCTGGGCACTGGTTCTTGTAATGTCCTAGTGTTTGACATCTGAAGCAGCGGATGTGACTCTTGTCCCTCCGGACTCCTGGCGCTGGTGCCTCCTTTGCTATCGGCGGTGAAGATTGAGTCTTATGAGTAGGACACTGATTTTTATAGTGTCCTCTCTCCCTGCACTTGAAATATATAATATGGAACTTAAAATTTGACATAATTTAAAAATACTTGATTCACCCTTGCTCCCCCTCAATTCCTGGCGTCTTTGCTCCGTCAGCTGTTAGTCCGGTGAAGAGCTACCAGGCTCTGATACCACTTGTAGGATTGATGTCGTCGATAGAGGGGGGTGAATATCGATTCGTAATTTCTTCGGAGCTTTGACGTTTGTTCGTTCGTTCCAATCAGAGAGTTAGTAGCAGCGGAAATAATAAAGAACGAAAATAACAGACACTCGTACACGTGAGATTTACTTGGTTCCCAACCCCCAGGGTTAGTACATCCAAGGCCTAATCATGGGTAGCGCTCGTCCACTAGTGGTCTCCTTTCTGGAATTTCCGGAGGCGGAGAAACCCGTCTTACAGTTGAGTTACAAGCACAAAAGATATAACTGAAAATGCGAATTTGTAAACTTAAAGCAAACCAAACAAAAGTCGATCCATCAAATCTGGAAGTCCGAAGTGTAGGATCGGGTCAACCGGCTAGAGGGAGGTGAATAGACGGTTTATGAAAAATAAGCACTAACACTCGTCTTTTAAAAAAAATAAACTTGGTTGCAACAGAGTCGTTGCTTCCAAGGCAGTTGATGCTCAAACAGAAACTCCTTAAGGCGGAGAAGCCTTTACAGTTGTAGCACAGAGAAAGCTTAGAGAGAAAGAAAGTTTACAACTCAATGAATTTTAATTCTTGAATCTAAATCTCTAAGCCTATTTATAGGTTGAGTGATATGATCTTGATCGTTGATACAAGATTGAGTTGTATCTTGATCGTAGATCTAAGATTATCTCAACCAAATTTTGAACTCTAATTAGAAGAGATAAAATTAAAAGCTTTAATTTTGAACGTTGCTTTTGAACGTTGCTTTTAAACGTTCCTTTTGAACGTTGCTTTGATTAAAAGCTTTGAATTAACGCAACGTTCAAAAGCTTTTAAAAAAGCTTTGATTAAAGCAACGTTTCACGCTTTTAATTAAAAAGCTTTAACAAGCTTTTTTTTTAAGCTTTAAAAGGTTTTAATAAAAGCTATAATCAACTTTTAATTAAAAGCTTTAATAAAAGCTATAATCGACTTTTAATTAAAACTTGTTAATTAAAAGATTAAATTAAAAGCTTTTATAAAAGACGTTCGTAAGTAGATCTTCTAGGTGATTTCTGACCAACTGGAATTAGGCTCACCCGAACCCGACTCCAGCCTTCGTCCCTCGAGCGTCCTTCCTCCCGGCTTCTCGTCCCTCGGACACCGCGCACGTCCTTCTCGCTCCACCGGTGTACTCTTCCGCAGCTTCCGCGTCCCTCGGATTGCACTGAGCCCGTCGGCTCACTTCCCCGCGCAATCCTTCTCGTCCACTGCGTCTTACGCTTGACTTCCTCCGTACCTAAGTTCCTGCACACTTAGCTGAGGGATTAAAACCAACCAGGACCTAACTAACTTGGTGGATCACATCAAAACTAACCAGGGCACCAACAATCTCCCCCTTTTTGATGTGTATCAATCCAAGTTCAATTAGGGTTAAACCAAAAAATAAGGAATTTAGTAAAACTAAATTAAGCAGTTAAGCATAGAAAAAAAATATTGCAATCAATAATCACAACCTCCCCCTAAACTTAAGCTACTCTCCCCCTTTGATCACAGCAAAAAATGGGGCACAAAAAATAGGGAAAGGAAAAAATATGATTAGAACTTAGAAAAATGTGAAACATTTTTTTTTATAGCCGTGAATAGATTAAGTGCATATCACCGAAATTTAATTTTTGAATAAAAAATTTTCAAATATTTTTTAAAATTAAAAAATATGAATTTCAATTAAAAATTTATAGAAATTAATTCGTCCATTGGAAATTTTTAAAAATTTTTTGTACAGGTAGAAGATAAAATTATTGATTTTTACAAAAATTTTCAAATTAACATCTATTTTGTATATTCAAAAATAAATCATATAGTGGCAGAATAAAAAATTCAACGATATATTTTTAAAATTCAAAAATCTCATAAAATGTGTTAATCTATTTCTAATTTTGCAAGAAAAATTATGCAGTAATAGAAAACTAATTCAAAATCGATTTTGGTATCCAAAATAGATTTCTATCGATAGGATTAACTAAAAATTTAGATGGAATGTAATTCTTTGGCACCTTTTTAAATTGGCCTTTATGGTTTTTAAAATACCAATTCAACTTTTCAGGATAACTATTTTTCTTGTGTCGCAAACAGACAATATCACATTCTAATTTCTCAACTAAATTTTTTAGATCAATATTTTCATTTTTTAATTTAGAATTTTCTTTTTCTAATCTGCAATTAGATTTGAGCAAGGCTTTAACACCAGCATACAATTGATCATGAGGAAGAAAACAAACCTCACTTACCGGATCGCTTTCGAAAAGCGAGGTTCCTTCTTCGTTGTCACTTTCTGATGTCGCTCCCCCTTCAACACTGCTCCCCTCTTGATGACTTGCCATCAGCGCAAGTCCCGCGTACTCTTGAACTTCTGATTCGTCCGACGAGGTCTCGTCCCAGGTGGCCTTCAATGCCTTCTTTTTCTTTGGCTGGTTTTTGATTTTGGGACACTGATCTTTTAGGTGTCCCTCCTCGTTGCAGTTGTAGCATCGGACAGTTCGTTTCTTCGGAGACCGCCTTTTCTTCTGCATTCTCGAAAAGTTATTAGCTTTAAAAAAACTTTTAAACGAACTTACTATTTGCGTTGTCTCGTCGTCCGTCGAGGATCTGACTCCTTCTCCGTTCTCCTTGTGTTTAGGGCCAGATTCTTCGTCTTTCTAGATCCTGCCCACCGAGATTCGTGTAATTCAAAAATGGAAAACATTTCATCTAATGTACTTACCTCTAAATCTTTGGAGATGTAATAAGCGTCGACGATTGAGCTCCACTCCTGGGTCCTTGGGAAGGCGTTGAGGGCGTATCGAATGGTGTCGCGATTACTTACCGATTCGCCGAGTTGGGTGAGTCCGGAGATTAGCTCCTTTATTTTGGCATGAAGTTCAGCCACCGTTTCTCCTTCCTTCATTTGCAGGTTTATCAGCTGGTTCCGGAGGAGATCCTTTCTTGCTGATTTGGCTTCAGAGGTACCCTCATGAAGTTCTAGGAACTTCTCCCATAATTCTTTTGCGGAGTGGTAGTTGCCAATCCGGTTTACCTCTTGAGTAGGCAAGACTGTTAGGAGGTGGAACTCGGCCTTACCATTGGCAACAGATTCCGACTGCTCCTTCTTATTCCACAAGCTTTCTTCTTTTTCATCCCCGTTCGCATCTTTAGGAACTGCAAAACCATATTTTATTGATAAAAGAATATCAAAATCTGTACGAAAAAATACCTCCATTTTTTTCTTCCAGACGGTGAAATCCCCTTCGAATTTAGGTGGATGAATGTGCGCGCCGGCCATCGTCTTGTTGCTTTCTCAGGCGATTAGTCCTTCAAAAGCGAACTCGCTCTGATACCACTTGTAGGATCGGGTCGACCGGCTAGAGGGGGGTGAATAGACGGTTTATGAAAAATAAGCACTAACACTCGTCTTTTAAAAAAAATAAACTTGGTTGCAACAGAGTCGTTGCTTCCAAGGCAGTTGATGCTCAAACAGAAACTCCTTAAGGCGAAGAAGCCTTTACAGTTGTAGCACAGAGAAAGCTTAGAGAGAAAGAAAGTTTACAACTCAATGAATTTTAATTCTTGAATCTAAATCTCTAAGCCTATTTATAGGTTGAGTGATATGATCTTGATCGTTGATACAAGATTGAGTTGTATCTTGATCGTAGATCTAAGATTATCTCAACCAAATTTTGAACTCTAATTAGAAGAGATAAAATTAAAAGCTTTAATTTTGAACGTTGCTTTTGAACGTTGCTTTTAAACGTTCCTTTTGAACGTTGCTTTGATTAAAAGCTTTGAAATAACGCAACGTTCAAAAGCTTTTAAAAAAGCTTTGATTAAAGCAACGTTTCACGCTTTTAATTAAAAAGCTTTAACAAGCTTTTTTTTTAAAGCTTTAAAACGTTTTAATAAAAGCTATAATCAACTTTTAATTAAAAGCTTTAATAAAAACTATAATCGACTTTTAATTAAAACTTGTTAATTAAAAGATTAAATTAAAAGCTTTTATAAAAGACGTTCGTAAGTAGATCTTCTAGGTGATTTCTGACCAACTGGAATTAGGCTCACCCGAACCCGACTCCAGCCTTTCGTCCCTCGAGCGTCCTTCCTCCCGGCTTCTCGTCCCTCGGACACCGCGCACGTCCTTCTCGCTCCACCGGTGTACTCTTCCGCAGCTTCCGCGTCCCTCGGATTGCACTGAGCCCGTCGGCTCACTTCCCCGCGCAATCCTTCTCGTCCACTGCGTCTTACGCTTGACTTCCTCCGTACCTAAGTTCCTGCACACTTAGCAGAGGGATTAAAACCAACCAGGACCTAACTAACTTGGTGGATCACATCAAAACTAACCAGGGCACCAACACGAAGTGCGCCGCACTTTCTCCTGGAGCCTCCTTGGTAACAAAGCTTTGACTTCAGGGCTTTTTCTTTGCTCTGAATGACTTAGCAGATGTAGAAAATGATTTCCTGAGTTGAGGGGTCAAAGCCCCTTTTATAGCATCATCCAGGGCGCCCTATAGGTGGTCAAAAAATCGTCCGAAATTGCGAACTTTGCGATGCTGATAAGCTAGGCTATCCAGGGCGCCCTAGACCATCCAAGGCACTTGGGACCATCCAGTTGCCTAGGATGGAGCCCATTAGGGCACCCTGAAGCATGGGGGCGCCTGTATTAACACGAGCACCCTGGATGCTTCTTCCAGGTGCCATTTCCCCTGCGTTTGCTCTTCTGTCTTGCCTCCAACTCTAGGTACCTGCAAGACACTCAAACACAAAATAAATATACAGATAATCTTAGCCTTAAAGATTGGTTCTGACTTTGGATTTCACACGAAACCCTAGGTCGAACAGATGCCTAAGGTTCCCTTTCCCGGGGAACGCGCCCTCGCCTAATCCTCTCAGGAGAAGTTACCTTTTGTCAATCGGCTCCTCCGATTGGACTTTTACCCAATCTTTTAGACCAGGACATCGGTGCCCAATCCACGACCAGGACTTATTTCTTAACACTCGGTCAGGTCTTCGGTGCCCAGCCCTCGGCTAGGACTTAGTGCCTAATTCCTCGAACCAGGACTTCGTGCCCAATTCCTAGAATCAGGACTTCGTGCCCAACCCTCGGTTAGGTCTTAGGTGCCCAACCCTTGGCCAAGACTTAGTGCCCAATTCCTCGAACCAGGACTTCATGCCTAGGTTAACTAGGACTTTCCTTCGCTTTGATAAAGACTTCTTTTGCTAGTCATATTAATCCTGACTAGGCTTCTCTTCTGCCAAATATCAAGTCATGTTTGGCTCACTCCTTGGTCTAACTGACCAACCCTGAGTTTTTCTGCTAAACATCATATCCTGTTTAGCTAACCCTTGTTCTAACTGATCAAACCTTAGTATATTAACCAGATTAAATCTAGGTTTGATCACCCTGCCAAACATCAGGTCCTGTTTGGCTAACCCTTGGTCATCTTAACCAACCCTGGGTTCTGGTTTATCCTGCCAACATCAGATCTTGTTTGGCTAAACCTTTGTCAACCTGATCAACCCTGGGTTAACCCTACCAAACATAAAGTCCTGTTTGGTTTCACCACTTTGACTAACGCTTACCTTGTCTAACATATATTACTAACTTAAGTATATTGTTAAACATCGAAACATTAGAGGAAGACATCACTGGTGCATCTTGTACCAACAAAGGCCTCTGTGCCTCGCCAAGACCTAGAAGACGATTATTGAAATCTACTTTTAATTTACAAATTGATTAAACTCGAATCTAACTCAAGGTCAAACAATCTGAAAATTAAATTGAGAAAAATTATTCAACCATCTCACAAACACGCATAAGGCAACCGTGCTTGCTTGTATTACAACACTTAGAATAGGTGAGATATTAAGGACTAATAAATTGACAAATATTTTTTAAAATATTTTCAAAATCTTTAGGTTGTGTTCTTAAAATCTTATCAATCTTACTTTTTGACAAATAAAATTAATAGTTGGTTTATCTCAATCATACAAATAATAGCAGTGACTCCGATGGAGAGGATACTATTATTTACATCTAAGTGTACACCATTACACGATACTAATACAATTATCTAGGATTATGTCCCTTCCGATGGGGAAGATCACACGCTCCTAAATAATTTTCTATAATCATATATGATCTAGTGATCCACGAAACAAACTCATCCGATGTGGAGGAAGACACTCAGAGTCAATGCGCAGGTTTGTTCGCATCACTTATCAAATTAGTAATGGAGGCAACGGGACTCAAAGATTTCCTGACCCACTTAGTAATTTAAAATTGAGGAATTTTCATGCAATCATAACAAGCATAATAAACAATCAAGCAATAAATATGAAAATCTAAATTTTCAACTATTATGACTTTTGTTCTCCAATATGCCTCCAGTCGTGTCGCCACCTCGTCTCCTTCTTCCTTCACCATGTGCAAGCAAGAAGAAGCTCTGAGCCGAGAATAAAAAATATTTTAATTTACATCCTTCGATCATATACTCCACAAAAGAGTGTACATGAAATCTAGATCGAAATAAATTAAAATAAGTGGCTAACACTTGCCGTATTTAATTAGACAATTAAATACTAAAGCCTCGTCAACCCCGAGGATTCAAATAAAATATTACAATCACACACACAATCACATACAATCACATAGCCATAATAGTTGGATCTTATGCCTGCAACCAAAGAGTTAGCCTTTGCACATCCAACTATTATCTGGCATAAGTTATATATGACAAAAGCATGAATGTAACCGAATCCAAAACACGCAAAACCGGAAACCATGCCTCTGATACCAATTGTTGGTTTCCCGTGCAGATGTGATTCTCTCCATTTCCCAGGATTAAAATTTTCTATTGATTAGAAACAATTCGGATGGAAAGAAACTTCTCGAACAACCTTTTTCATCATCGTCCTATTCGATTGAGTGATCGCTTGAACAAACTTGTTGTTCAAGCTGTTAGGACCAGTAGGAGAGCTAGAGGGGGTGATTAGCTTCGATTTGCTTGTGGAAGATTTATCGCCACGGAAGACTCCAAGTAATGCTAACACTCAAGATTTTACTTGGTATCCACCTCCTTGAGGTGACTAATCCAAGGATCTGCTCTCCTCACTCTCTCATACATTATGAAAGATCTCCTTCTTGAGGTGGAGAAACCCCTTACAAGCTTACACGAAGAGTACAACAAGAGGAAGCAAAATACAATAGGAAATCTTACAAAATTTACAATAATGAGCTCTCTTTGCTTTCCTTGCTTTCTTCAAGCTTGAGATCGCCTCTAGAACTTTGGAAGTGCAGCAACACTATGTCCCAAAGCTTCTCTTGAAATGGCGAGGAAGGAGGAGAAGAACTACGTGATCCCTGTCGAGCGATGCCGCTTTAAACCTGCGTGAAAACCCTATATACTTGATGCCTAGGGTTTCCTAATCGATTACCTAATTGATTACCACGTCAGACTTAGCCGTTCAACGGCTATTTTTTGAATCTTAATCAATTAGCCAATCAATTAAGAACAACCTTAATCGATTGTTGAATCGATTCAACACTTTTCTGTGCTCTCGTGAAATACTGCCGTAATCGATCGCCCAATCGATTACCGGACCTCTTAATCGATTGATCAATTGATTAAAAGAAGGCTGAATCAATTGCCCAATCAATTCAGCACCTTCTGTTCTCGTAACTTATTTCTCCCAATCGATTACCCAATCGATCCACACATTCCTTAATCGATCACCCAATCGATTAAGAAGGATCCACCTGGACTTCTTTTCCCATGCCAGCGTGAGATCTCCCCGATCCACCTAGACATCACCTAGTCCCACTAGGTGTGCCTAGTCCCTCTAGGTCTTTTCCCATGCCAGCGTGCGATCTCCCCGATCTACCTGGACTTCACCTAGTCTCACTTGGTGTGCCTAGTCCCCCTAGGTCTTTTCCCATGCTAACGTGTGATCTCCCCGATCCACCTGGACTTCACCTAGTCCCACTAGGTCTTTTCCCAGTCAAGTCTCCAGTCAACCTTGACCCACTTGACTCACATGATATTCAAACATCATGCGATATTCAAACATCGAAACATCCAACCTTAAGCTTACCAAGCTTACCAGACATAAGCTCACCCGAGCCTAGTCAAACTAGGTCAACCCTGACCTAACAAAGAATGTACCAACACAAGCAACTCTAACTCCTTTATCGATTAGCCGCAGAATAGATGATGATTGGATTGCCGATTTTTGTGTTTATCTTCAGGGTCCATGACAAATAAGAAAATAATAATTAAATTAGAACAAGAAACAAGATTTATACCTCTTGTTTACCTCTTGATCTTCTATCGTATTCCTATCCTCTTCTTGGACGTTGTGTGGACGATGATCTTCCAAGAAACGAAGCCACCAAGAACCTTTTCTTCTTCCTCCTTGATTGCGCCAACCAAAGGAAGATGAAACACTTCCCTTCTTGCTCCTTGCTTGCACCAACCACCAAAGGAGAAGAGATCTCCTACTTGCGCCGGCCCTAAGGAACGAAGAGGGGAAGAAGAAGAAGAGAAAGAAGGATCTTTCTCCCTCACCAAACCCTAACCGACCACCTTTCTTCCCCTTCTCTTGCTTGCGGCCTCGAACACCAAAGGAGTGGTGTACCGTCGATTTGCGCCGCCCCCTCTCCAAGCTTGCTGCCGCACGCCTTCGGGATGAAGAGAGGAAGAGGATGAAGGGAAGAAGAAGGATTTGTTCCCTTCCCCAAACCCTTGTCGAGCCTCCTTTTTCTTCCTTGCACCGGTGCCACAAGCAAACCCTAGGAGAGAGAGAGGTAGAGAGGAAGAGAATAAGGGAGGCTTAGGGTTAAGTTGTGTTGCCTTCGTCTCATGACTCATGAGGTATTTATAGGCTACAATAGGGACTATGAGAAGGAGTTGGTTTTGGTCTCCTAATCCTAAACCCGACCCATTAATTATAACCCGCTCCACTAATGGGTTATCATTGAACTACTATACTGACCTCATAATTAAATATGGGCTCCACCATATTATGTGTACATAATCTCCTCGTGTTTAAGATCTCGCATGCCCATTAATTAATTAAATTACTGACAATTTAATTAATTAATATTTAACTCCATGAGTAGTACCACTCAACCTTATCATTATGTCGGACCAAGTCCACCTGCAGGATTTACATGATGAACTTTGTGAGCTCGTCAAGGGGATATCATCATCCTAACTCATTAGAATACGATTTCCTTCTATAATCAACGTCACGCCATGTAAATAATATTATTTCCCAATTTACCGAGCCTATTGATTTAACAAATAAATCTCGCACATTGGTAAGTTAAAGAAATAGATATTAAGTACATGTGCCCGTTATTATATCGGGATTAAGAGCATGTACATCATAATATCTGAGGTCTGATTTGATTATATAGTCAGTATAAATCGAATCACCTCTAATCGGTCCTGCTCAATACACACAAAGTGGACTAGTGTAATTATATAGTCAAGATAGACTAATATCAAATTACACTACAACCATTCCTATGGTTTGTCCAAATCCATCTCAGTTGTGAGCCACTATTTATACTTCACAAGAGACTGATAACATGATATTCTGTGTGGCACAATACACCATATTTTCTACAATGTAAAGTAAAGGACAATAGCATATATAACAAATATAAAATAAAAACAATAACCATGTGACTCTTATTACAAAATAGATGTTCATACAAAAGCTAGGCTTTTAGTATACATCCTAACACACTCTTCATTGTCTTAGTCGTACATCCTTCTCCGGTTAGATTCGCATCCTACCTCCATTGGTACCATTGCTTCACTCCCATACACTAAGTGGAATGGTGTGAAGCCCATCCTTCTTACAGTGTGGTCTGATGTGGCAGAGAACGCTAGGAAGCTTGTTCGCCCAACTATCTCCCACGTGATCTAACTTGACCTTGAGTCCTCGGACAATCTCTCTACTCATGACCTCCACCTGACCGTTGCTCTGGGGGTAAATAACTGACGTGGAGGCCTGCATTATTCCATAAGCCAAGCACCACTCTTGGATGCTCCTCCCCTAAAATTGCCTTTCGTTATCCGACTTCAACTTGTGTGGTATTCCATATCAGGATAGGATGTTCTGCTAGAGGAATTGAATGACAACTCTCTCTGTGATCTGCACCAGGGCTTCAACCTCTACTCACATAGAAAAGTAATCTACTGCCCCCAATAAGAATCTCTTCTAAGTGGGTGCCATTAGAAAAGGTCTTATAATATCCATCCCCCATTGGTCGAATAGACAAGAGATTGTGGAGGCTCTGAGAAGCTTGGCTAATCAATGGGCTAAATTCTGATGCTTCTGGCAAGATGTGCAAGTCGCTGCTAGCCAATCCGCATCATTTTGCAGGGTTGGTCAGAAATACCCTGCTAGCAATACCTTTTGAGCCACCGACCAGCCATCTGTGTGACTTTCGTAGGACCCCAAGTGCACCTCTCATAGTACATAATCGGTGTCTTCCTCTTTGAGGCATTTGAGTAATGGCCGCGAGAAGGGTCTCTTATATAACTGGTCGCCGATGAGAGTGAATCGAGTGACCCTTTTCCATATCAGGCTAGCTTGCTCAGCGTCAGCCGGCAGAGCTCTGTTCTGTAGGAAAGAGATGAAAGGGATTCACCAATCACCTTGTATATCCAATAGATGCCCAACCTGTATAGTTGAACCTTATATGCTAGTGAATCAAGATATTGCCTATCATCAATAAAGGGTATTTGCCATACTATTTGTTTGCACAACAAAGATACAAATTTAAAATAGTACACATACATTGTTGAATTTTATTATAGTTGTAAGATATTAACAAGCAATTTCATGTCATCAGAAGCTCATGATCCAGATTATATGTCTTATTCGTGAAGTACTAAGAATAGCATAGTACAAAAATAAATAAGCTATCATTTACTCTGCAATACAAGGCAATTAAGTGCAAACATAAGTCATATTTCATTAAACCTAAGTGTTACATAAGCATTAGAATGATAAATTACATAAGCAAGAAAATAACATGGAGTATAGAAGCCAATAGAAGTATTCATCTGTTCATTTGAAATGAATAGAGAAATTTGACAGTATACGTACCTTGAAAATGGCAGTGTACCTTGAAAGTTGTACCAAAAGATTTCATCTAAACCAAAACTAAAAAATTGATAATGTACCTTGACTACTTCCCACAATGGCTATTTCTTCCCGTGCTTGCCCATCTATGTGTTAAACAATTTCAAGGCCCTACACATATTCATAAGAGATTATATACTTTTAGTGCATCTAGTATACAAGGATAAATTATAATAAATAATCACAATATTTTCCTAATAAAGCTTACATATTCACAATATTTTTCCAAGACTCATCATGATTGCGATGACTGAGAGGATCTAATAATAAAACAACCTCTTTATGAGGGTCAATGACCATCAAAATCCAATGAAAACTACATATATACACAATATTAATGTTTGTAGTTAAGTAAGTGTGTAACAATGAAAAATGAGTGTTCCACCTCTATTTTACATACCCTATGTTGATTGGAACCAAAATAAGTTGGTCTGGTGTGTGCCATTCAGCCTATTTGCCAAACCACAAGCCCTCTTTTTAGCTAATGTGAAGTGACACCCAATAGCCCATGGATCCACAAATTTAAACCTCTCAAGCTTCTTTTCTACCTTCATCTTTCTATATAAATATCTACCATTTGAATATACAAGTAAATTCATCAGGCCAGGATAAATATAACTAACAAATCAAGAGTTAAACTGTTAGTACATGAAAAAATATACATACCATATATATACAACTATGCAATTATATGAAATTGCCTCCAAGTTGCAAAAAGAACGATATCTTGGATGGTAATGCTGGCTTCGAAATTATTATCAAATGCATCGTACTCTATCAATAATTTGATAGCATCAACATTAAATGTACGCTTGCAGTAACAATATAGTAACCATAGTTATTTAGGCACACTAGATGACTTCACTTCTGATGATTGGATAGTAGGTGATTGGATTTGAAACTTCTTTTCAACTAGGTCAGTTTTTTTTCTCTTTAATTTCTAGTAATTGATAATATACACTTGTTAGACACTTGTATATTTAAATTTAAAGATATTATAACATTAACCTCTTTATGTTATGTGTGCATCAAGTGTCTGGGCTAAGCTGCATGTGATCCTATAACATCGCCCACTCTTTGACATGTTGGGCTTGTAATTGGCAAAGGAGTTATTTCATCCAATGCTTGATCAACAGTGACATGCTAATGGTCCATGCGCTTACTAGATCACCATTAATATGCTCATCAGATTTTCCAAGATCAATAATAGTGTCGAAAGCTACATGGATTCCTGATTCCAAACTCAAAGCAACCGATTGACCCTAGAAGAAAAAATATAATTGCTTCAGCATATACCAAAGTAAAATGAGCTAATAAAATGTTAATTCTGCCAATAAAATTCTACATGATCACTATTTCAGAAGCTGACAACGGGGACAGTAGGCTCCCGGTGATGCGACTGGTGGGTACGAGGAGGTTATCGCTTGACAAGGAGAAAAAAATGTTAGAATGACACCGGGAGGTGTCCCGACGATGTCACTCCGACGCTCAAGTTAGAAGTCAAGTTAAAAAGTTGATTAATGGAGAGAAAAAGAGTTTATTTCAGACTCCCTTTTTCTAAGGATCCTCGACCCCTTTTACATCCCTTACTGTGACTCTTCATTTTTTGCCTCTAACATTAATGACATTCTCTTTATGACCCTCATCATTGTCAATTATTGGGGATCAATGACCTTTCCTTTATAGCTCTCATTATTCCCATCCTTTATGTATAGATGTTTCCAACCTTTCTCATTAATGTAACCTTTTCATATCTCAGCGGCACCTTAAAGGCTCGATACCCCTTTAGTTTTGACCATGAGGGAATATCTTCAAGTATCTCAATGGCCAAGTTCTACTGGTCGGGGTATGTTGGCTTCCTCGCTCGGGCAGTACCCACCATACCTACAAACGGGAGCTTGACTGAGTTGTTTAATCCAGATTGAGCTGATTTATAGTCCCTGAAGGAATCTCTCCAAATAGCCTATAGGCATACCCTGTAGGCCAAGTCCTGCTGATCAAGCTATGTTGGTGTAGGCCAAGTTTTGTTGATCGGGCTATGTTGGCCTTCCCACCCTGGCGTAGGCCAAGTCCTGCCTATCAGACTATGTTGGCCTTCCCGCCCAAGCAGCACTCACCTTATCTCCCGCAGATGGGAGCTTGAGTCATCCCATCCCGAGCGGGTGTTCAATAAGATCTTGAAGCCCCCGAGTGGGTCCTATCTAGGCTAACAAGCTTAGCTCCCACCGTTGGTTTTGTCCTCATATGACAGCGAGATTGTCATGTGGCAACCTCTCAGCTGTCACGTCACCACATGGCATCTACTCAATACATCCCCAATCAATCACTATTGCTTTATAAAAGATATTAATTCAAATAATAGACTAAAATTTTGTATGATTACTATTAATGCTTTCTTTCCTTTTTATATTTGTGTAAAATTTATTGAATGCTGCCTGTTCCAGAAGCGAACGACGGGGATGGCGAGTCACCAAAGTATAGCCCACGACGACGGTGACGGGGAGAAGATGTCCACGCCATGCGAGATTAACACGAGCATTAAAGGGAACACACCGGGAGATTTTTCAGTGGAGCCCTCTTTGATGCTCAAGTCAAGAATCTTATCTTTTTCGAAGGTCAACGAGGAATCAAGTTTTCTATTAGTTCAGAAAGCTTACCCCTATACCTAGATGCTGAGGTATCTTATATATCTAAAGTCTTTATAACATGTGTCCCCACGTTTTCCTCCACGTTCCTTGAACATCGATTACTTGATAGATATTCTATCTTTTGGTAACGACTGCTGCGATCATTAAGGCTTTAATTATCATGCATTGTGGACAATAATTATCTGATGACTTTTCTGTTATGGAAGGAGGAACAGATACTTAAAGTTGGGCTTTTTGACTCCTATATTGATCTTTGGGCTCCACTCTCCCGAGTCAGTCTCGAAGTCTCATCTCTCGAGCTGACCTTGGGACCTTCATCCATTTTTCCGAGATAGTCTCGGGAGCCTGGTTCCCGATCTGACCTCGAGTGCTTTCTTCCATTCTCTCAAGGTAGTTTAGGGAGTCCGATTGCCTGTCTGACCTAGAGGCTCTGGTTCGGCGGGCCCTGCCACGTAGCTTCCCCACGCCACATTTCCACCCTGGGACACTCATCTCTTTCACAGGTCCCCAACTTCAAGTCTAATCGAAGGATGTGTGGTTGATTGATTAGGCTGGTAGTACAATGAGGGGAAGCTATGTATCTGCGTGGTCCATATTACCATTCCTTCTCTCTTGACGACTTGTTGGGTTCGAGGAATCGAAACATTCATCTCTTGGTCTGAGGTGGTACTTTGAATTAATCTAAAAGTCCCTGTGAGTTCTAAGGCCCGACAATGATAGTTGTCCATCACCCATTAAGAGCATATGGGGTATCTTAATGGCGACGAAACGTTCCAGCGAATATGCTATTTCCACATGGCCGGATCTTTTCTTCGTAATCTACTTCTAATACGTGTCACAGGGTCATACCAACCGACGACCATAGAGAGGGGTGGCACCTCGAGATTGACAATCATTACCGTCCATCTATCGTGCGTCTATTCCTGTACGAGAGTGACTTCTTCCCTATAAAAGGAGAAGGCGAAAGTGGCCTTCCGTCTTCTTGCACCGCTGATTATCAGAGATTGTGCGTCCCTTTTCTGCATACTAAAACTCCATCTTGCTAAGGCTTCTTCTTCACACGTAAGTCTCATTCATCTGCACCTTCTTCTCCTCTCCATTACCATGGTCAACGAAGGAAATGGAAAGAAAGACCAGGGTAGGAAGGAGAAACCGGAAGAGGAAGGGGTTTACCGTCCGGAGTGATACAAAGCCACTTCGTCCAAGATTAAGTTTGCCACCCTGAGAGCCGCTTGCGAAGCGTATGACATTCCGGTGGAGTTAGTGGTCGAGGTCCCTAGGATAGACCAATCTCCAATAGAACCTCCATTAGGGGTTTTCACCTTTTTCATATGGCTGGTAGAGTTTGGCCTCCGTTTTCTCTTCCCCCCCTTTTTCATGGCCATATCTTATTATTTTGACATCCCATTACACTAGATGGCTCCCAACGCTTTCGCTCAGATGGGCGAGGCATTGATTCTTTTCAAATTATTCAATATACCCTTGACCCCCCGTTCCTTTCACTATTTTTTCCTTCCAAACTTAGCATCTAGGGGAGCCTTCAGCTTCACCGCCCGTCCAAGCCACAAATTCATCAGTATCCTCCCTTCCTCCCATAAGGGAAGGAGCGCTTTTTCTTTATCCAACTCATTGAGCACCCGTTCTGTATGACACGCTGTCGCGAGGATCTACCTTCTCTTCCTGACCTAGGTGATTTCCAGCGAGATCCAGGATACTAGTGGGCCAAAGGCATTCTGTCTGGGATGGAGTTCCATGGACCTAGCCTGGTTTCCTGCGAGGAGCTTCTGTACTGGGCTGGGATCAACCCCAAAGTCACCCGTCTTAGCCCCAACCTCCATAAGTGCATTGTTTTATTAATCACTTATCTATGTTAACTGACATTTTGTTGTTTGTGTTACAGAGAACACCATGCCATGAGCAAGCTTCTCTAGTGGGAGCTTGCGGATGGACAGACTCTGGCTCCTCCTCCAGCTCCTCTACCCTCCGCGACCGAACCTTCTAAGGGCTCCGAGCAAATTCCCAATGAGGAACAGACCACTACAAGGCCATCTGGCATTCAGGAGACCTCCCCACCTTCTGTTCCCACTAAGGTGGGAGGTGGCGACAAGGAACTGTTGCCTCCAATTTCGGTGTTGGCGACAGAGCCAACTGGGAAAGCGAGCCAACCACCCACCAGATGGTTGCGCCTCATCCTGCCTGCTGAGGAGGGAGTGGAGGAGGAGAGCGAGCTATTGGATTCGGTTGCGGGATTCCTCTCCATATCTCCGGATTAAAATTCTATAGATTAGAAATAATCCGGATGGAAAGAAAACTTCCCGAACGACCTACTTCATCATTGTGCTTTTTGATTGAGCGATCGCTTGAGCAAACTTATTGTTCAAGCAATCAAACTCCTTTATCGGTTAGCCGCGGAATAGATGATGAATTTTGATCATCAGTTCTTATGTTTGATTTGGGGTCCAAGTAAACAACATGAATACAATTTAATACTAGAATGAAAATAAGATATACCTTTTTGTTTTACCTCTTGATATTCTATTGTATTCCTATCATCTTCTTGGACGTCGTGTGGGCGACGATCTTCCACGAAACAAAGCCACCAAATAACCCTCTTCTTTCTTCTCCTTGCTTGCACCGACCCCCTTTCTCCTTGTGATTGCGCCACCGGCCAAAGGAAGAAGAAATCCTTCCTTTGCTTGACCTAGCCGCATGCCTAAAGGAAGAAGAGAAGAGAAGAAGATGGATCACCTTTCTCCTTCCTCCTTCTTTCTTGTTGCCGCCGACCCTAGGGCTTCTTGCGCCGCTGCCCATGTCAAGGAGAGGGAGAGAAAGAGAGAGGAGAAAAAACCAAGTTAATTCGTTCTCATGATGGTTTAGGAGGGTATATATAGGCTACAATAGGGATCATGAGGAGGAGATGCTTTTGGTCTCCTAACGAATCTTCAACCCGACTCGTTAATAATAACCCGCTCCACTAATGGATTATTATTGAACTACCGCACCAACCCCATATTAATATATGGCTTCGCCTTATTATGTATACATTATCTCCTCGTGTTTAAGATATCGCATGTTTATTAATTAATTAAATTACTGACAATTTAATTAATTAATATCTATCTCCAAGAGTAGTACCACTTAACTTTATTATCATGTCAGACCAAGTCCACCTGCAGGATTTACATGGTAATCCTTATGAGCTCCTCAAGGGGACATCATCATCCTAAAAAATTAGGACACGATTTCCTTCTATAATCAACGGCACATCATATAAATAATAGTATTTTCCAATTTATCGGGCCTATTGATTTAACGAATAAATCTCGCCCATTGGTAAAATAAAGAAACAAATATTAAGTACATGTACCTGTTATTATATCGGGATTAAGAGCATGCACATTCATAATAACCGAGGTCTTATTCGATTATATAATCAGTATAAATCGAATCACTTCAAAACGGTTCTGCTCAATACACACAAAGTGCACTAGTGTAATTCTATAATCAAGATAAACTAATACCAAATTACACTACAACCATTCCAATGGTTTGTCCAAATCCATCTTGGTTGTGAGTCACTACTTATACATTACAAGGAACTGATAACATGATCTTCTGTGTGACACCACACACCATGTTATCTACAATATAAAGTAATAGACAACTGCATATATAACAAATATAAAATGCAAACATATGACTACTGTGATTCTTATTCCAAAATAGATGTTCATACAAAAGCTAGGCTTATAGTATACATACTAACATGAGCCACAAGACCGCCGTCGGAAACCCGCAGTCCCTTCAGCTCATCCACGGAAAAGGACCCGCTCGACCAGGGCGGTTGCGGAGGAGGAGGATTTTGTTCCCCTCTCCAAGCGCTACCGGAGGGCGGCGCCAACGTCTGTAGAACCGGAGGGTGAGGCCGAGGACTACCCCAGCGTCCCCGAGGCCTCCAGCAGCCCCAAGGGCACGATAGTGAGACCAGGCGAGCCCGCATTCACTAGTGTCCGCCTGCGCTGCAAGGTACAAGCGGCCGAGAAGGTAGCCACTGGAGGCTTCCAATCAGTCCAGCTCAGGGCCTATCACAGGGGAAGTCTCCGGCTAATGAGGTGTCCTCCAGCACCGATGATGGCGCGCCTGGCCCCCCAAGTGTACCTGTCTCCTCGCCGCTCCTCCTACCTCTGCTTCCTCGCGGCTCTGGGGCCACGTTTAGAATACCATCCCCTCGGAGTCGGGAAGTCATGCGGGGGAGCACTGAAGAACACATTACATCCCTCGGAGGGATGCCTTCAGTTGTGGTCATCGCTAGCTTGTACGAGACACTTCTAAAGGTAGGCTCCTCAGTGCATTCATTTTAGTTCATTTTCTCTTTTTTTTACCATTATTTTTTCTTGTGTCAGGCCACTTCTGAGTGCCTCCTCTTGGGCCGGCGGATGTCTCCTGAGCAAGAGACAGAATCCCTGCGCCAACAAGTGGCAGAGTTGGAGGTGGAGGTCTTCTGAGCTCAGGAGGGGGGTTAGATGCAACTGGAGGTTAGAAGGGGTGTAGACCACTACCTGGATGCCCTGCAGGCCTCAGAAGCATCCCTCCTCAACACTCGCCACCGTGAGTGACTGTTATCAGGGAGATAACCCTCTCCGAGGAAGTGAGTCACTTGACTCAGGAGCGAGAGCGCCCCCATGCTCGGGAGAACGAGCTGTTAGACGATGTTCACCTCCTGGAGTCATCCACTGAAGTCCTGAATGGTCAGATTCAAGAGCAGGTGCATCAGCTGTCAAAGAAAGAAACCGTGATAGAAGCCGTCGTTGCTCACATATTCGACCTAGAGGAGGACCTCGTCCGGACTCGCTCGCAACTTTTGACCACCTCAGACTGGATCAAGGAAGCCCTGACAGATCAAGATCAGATGTCCTCTAAGGTGGCCAGATTGAAGACTGCTCAGGATGAAGTCGTAGAAGAACTGCAAAAACACAAGGCTGATGAAGCATCCCGACAAGCAGAGGAGGTGGTCGAATTCAAAGCCAGGTTCCTCCAGTCCGACGAGTTCAGTGACATTTTAGCTGGACAAGTCCTGATGTGCCTGAAACAGGACTTTAATGGGGCCATCCAACAACTCCAGAGATCCAAAGTGCTAAAATCGGAGGTGGACCTGAGCTTTTTGAGCGTCGGTCAGGTTTGAGATAAGCATTCGGCTATGGACAAAGAACTATAGGGCTCTTCCCAAATCTATGTATGATCGGTGGCGTCGATAGAGGGGTGGGGGTGAATATCGACTCCTACTTCATTTCGTCTTTGAGTCTTTCATTCGTTCAACTTCATAATCAAATCGTTAGTAGCACAGCGGAATAATAAAAGTAAAAGATAACAAAAACAGCAGACACGCGGGATTTATTTGTTGGTGCAGAAAGCACCCAAGTCAAACCTATGTTTTGATAATGGCAAAAGGGTTCAAAAGTTAAGGTATAATATTTATCTAACATGTTACTCAAGTGTGCAGGAAAAGTCCTAGCGAAGGACTGCTAGGCACCTGGCGAAGAAATGCTAGGATACAAAGACCTAGCGAAGGACTGCTAGGCACCAGGCGAAGGACAGCTTGGTACTGAAGACCTAGTGAAGGACTGCTAGGCACCAGGCGAAGGACAGCTTGGTACTGAAGACCTGGCGAAGGACTGCTAGGCACCGTGCGAAGGACAGCTTGGTATCCGAGACCTGGCGAAGGACCGCTAGGCAAAAGTCCAACTGAAGGAGCAGGTTAGCATCAGGTACATTCTCCCGAGAGGAGTAGGTGAGGACGCGTTCCCCGTCGAGGGAACAGTAGACGTCGGTTCGACCAAGGGCTCCATTTTGGAGGCCCAAAGTCAGAACCAAGACAGCTAAGACTGTATAAAATTAATATATAATTGCTCTGTGTTGTTTTGGACTAACCCTGGATGCAGGACCGAAGGAACGAGCGTCTGCAGCTCAGAGAGCCTCAAAGGAGTGAGGCAGCAGCTGAGTAGGGCGCCCGGAGTGTCCCGGGCACCCCTAATGTAACGACCCGGAAAATCTTCTCAATATTTTCTTTAAAATATTGATCATGTCTAAATAGTTTTGAAGGAGTTTAGAGATACTAGTACGAACCTTAGCCTAATTATCCATAATTTCTCATTTAAATTGAGAAGCTAAGTACTAATGGGTTTTTCTAAGACCATGGTTATTAGTGGAATTTAGGTAAAATTTAATATAAATATAAATGGGTTTTAATTAGGAATATTAATATGATCATGGGGGAATTTGTGGGGAATTTTCGAAAATAATATAAAAATAAAATGAAAAATAAAATTAAAAAAAAAGTACATGCACCAAGGATTGAACCTTGGACCTATGTTACCACCATGCTTGTACTAACCAATTCACCTAGCAAGGGAGTGCTAGTAGAGAATGAAGTGGATTTTGGTTAAGGCTTAGGGAAAATGAAGAGTCATCCACCATGACTCTTCACTTACCCTCCTTAATGTGGTTTAAAGAGGTGGCATGGGAGTTACTTTTCTTCTTCCACCAAGTCCACCCTTCTCCCTCTTCCTTCCTCATTCTAGCCGAAACCTCAAGGGGGAGTTTCCCTTTGGAAAAGCTTCACAAGAAGGTTTCTCTTCCAAGATCCAAGTTTTTACAAGGTTGCAAAGGCTAGGGGTGGTCAAGAGACAACAAGGTCTTCATCCTCCTCCCCATCTAAGGTCTATAACCAAGGTAAACCAAGGTAAGACTCCCTCACCTGTGGTGTAATGGTTTTCCTTGATATGGTTATGATCTAAGTTTTTGTTTGAGATCTAAGTTGAGAAATCCATGAAAGAGGACTTCTAGGGTTCGGCCACCTTCATGTTTCCATGGCTAGGACTAGTTTTAACTATCTAATGATGGTTCTTATGTCTCCTTATGATGTAAGTGATGTTAGTGGTGATTCATGTGAATTTTTACATGCTTAATGGCTCCTATAAGTTTCGGCCAAGACCCCTAACCCATGGATGGAACTTGATCTAACCATTCAACATGTTTAATTTGTTTCCCCTATGACATGATGGATAGTAATTGGGTGTTATAATAATTTTTCTATGAATTTCATGGGCCTTTAGGTTTCGGCCAAGGACTAATCTAGGGCTAAGGGATTAGGGTTAACTTTAACTATGGGATCAAATGTTTTCTATGGCATTGTATGTTTGTATGGGACGTTATTTGTGACCTATATGAAATTTTCCATGGACCTAGGGTTCCTTAGGGTTTCGGCCAAGACCATGACCCAGGGCTTGGATTGGGTTAAGGTCTCAAGGATACTTGTTGTTAGGTTACAATGATGTAAGTATATGGTTAAGCATGATGTATGGATCCTTATGTTACTAAAACCCTAGTTTTATGTGTTATGTGACATGACTTTTGGTATGTTTAGGTTATGTGTGATGTTTTATTCATGAATATTATAGATCAAATACCTTGAACATATGTGCTGTAGGAGTAGGTTGAATAGAATAATGCATGTAGAATATGTGTGCGAAGGTCTATGTATGGTTTATGATGAATGCTATGACCCTAAATACTGTAGTATGCCATGAACACGACAAGCTTTATGAACTAGGATGATGTTTATACCGTAGGATATGATTATGTATGCATGTCATGTTTATGACTGAAAATGACGAATGAAGTTAAAGTTCATGCCTTCGAGGCATAATGATGATATGGAATGAAAATGATGAACGAAGATAAGGTTCATGCCTTCAAGGCATAATGATGATGTTAAGTATTAAGAATGAATGATTATGCTATGTATGTTTATGAATAAAGAAGCATGTGAAAGTATTTTATTTTATGAATGGGCTTGTACCGGACCTAAGTAAGGTCCACGGTTCTGGACTACCAATGAAGTTGTCCACGGTTCTGGACTACCAATGAAGTTGTCCACGGTTCTGGACTACCGATGAAGCTATCCACGGTTCTGGACTACCGATGAAGCTGTCCACGGTTCGGGGACTACCGATGAAGCTGTCCTTACCCTAGTAGGTCGAGACTAACTACCTCGTATTTACTTAGGGATGCGCGCATATGATGTATGAATGTGGTACAAGCCGAGGACCCCAATGATGTTATGATTATGTTTAAGTATCTAAAAGTATGATTTTAAAATTAAGCATCCTTATGTATATGCATTTTGACTCATGCATTCATTCATGTTATGCATTATACCATGATAGAAAATGTTTATGTTTATGCTTATGTTAAGAATTATGCCATGATAGAAAATATTTATGTTTATGCTTATGTTAAGAATTATGCCATGATAGAAAAATGTTTTAAGTTTATGTTTGATGTTAAGAATTATGCCATGATAAAAAAATGTTTTATGTTTATGTTTGATGTTAAGAAGTATGCCATGATAGAAAAGGGTTTATGATTATGATTGATGTTAAGGAACTATGCCATAATAGAAAATGCTTTATGCTTTATGCTTTATGCTCATGTTCTATGTTAAGAACTATGTCATGCTAAGTGAATTTTATATGCTTATGTTTTATGTTAAGCACCTAGTGATATTAATGTTCGTGTGCTTATGTTTAAGTGACGAATGGTTTTAGTGAGTAGGAAAGGGTCTTACTAAGCCTATTTGCTTATAGTCTTACTTTTCTTATACCGCAGATCAAGCAAGAGGATACTAAGGAAGCAGCAGGAGAGGCACAGATGAGTGTGTGGTAGTGACTTGGCCAAGGAAAGATATAATTACAAGTTTTATGTTAACCTTATGATGGTGTTGTCTAGAACAACTTACGTTTGCTACTTATGTGCCTAATGGATGACTATGTGACTTTATGACATGATGGTAAGTATGATGTTGATATGCTAAGTTCCATGTCACCATGATAGGAAAAAATAGTTAGGTGCATGTATGTGTAAGTTTTAAGTATTCCGCTGCCTTACAATGTTCACATGCCCCTATGTATGTTAACGTAACGCTGCTTTACAGAAAAAGAAAAAAAAAGCGGGCGTTACACCTAAGGTGAACACAAAACAGATGGAGCAAGTGTTCGCTTCAACAGCTTACTGGGCGGGGCGCCCCCGTGCTCCCGGGCGCCCCCCATGCTCCCGGGCACCCCCAGCGTCCCGGGCGCCCCTAGCTCAAGCTAACGAAGCAAGCCAGCGAAAAGCCAACAGGATAAGAGCCTGACCCGGTCAACCCGGGCACCCCCTGTAGCGACCCGCCTCCTCTGCCTTAGACGGATCATTACTTCTGTCTACTTCTCGACTCTAATGCACGACTAAAGAAAAATGCGGAAATCTTTTTTTTTCTTTTAAATTCATCTAAGAATGATATTCTAACTTAAGTAGTCATGCATGATACCATGTCACACTTTCTTTCTCAAAAACTCGTAAGATGAAACTTATTGAAACTTGCCTCGCCCAACTCAACTTTCGGGTATCAGTCGACTGATACTGTATCAGTCGACTGATAAGCCTGAAAACAGAATTTTCAGATTTCGGCACTTGCTTCAAAACTCCACCAAACCTATACTTTCGAGCCAAATAGAATCATGATACCATTTCTATACTCTATGCCAGTTTTCCAATCAATTTAGCCAATCAAAATGAATTCATAACCTTGAAATTAGGACTTTTGCGGAAGAAAATAAGCTATTCAAGTTTATATGAACTTTAACATTAGAGTTTGTACCAATCTTGACTCCTATGCATTCATAACACCAAATACATGTTCTATAACCTTGCTAAAGCATTGTGAAATGTGAATGCAACTCTTCTAAACATATTTAAGCAATAAAACTTGATTCAAAGAGAAATTAATACTATCTTGGCACATGCATCTATATTTCTAACAAAGTATCAATATTTCAAACTACTCACACTTCTACTCATCCAATGCAATCATAAGGATATGTATGCTAAATGAAATGATATGGAATCTTTACTCTAAGAAATTGAGCATGTAAAACTATCCAAAGCTTAAATGTTCGCTAAACTCCATAAAGCAAGAACTTGAAATTTGAATAAACTAAAACATTGTAATTCAAATAACTAAATTGTCTCGTCTCGAGGATCTCTCCAAAATCAGCCACCACACACACTTTACTCAGCACCGCCTCGTCGCCTTCCTTCAGAATTGCTTGCCTTTACCTTTATCTGCAGTAAGAGGAAATGCAACTAGTAAGCAAAAAGCTTAGTAAGTACTATCTAGCTCACAAAATCTCGAAATGTGCAAACATGCTTCTTGAACAATATGAAAATCATATGAGATACTTATATGCTTGAAAGAAACTAAGAACATGTATAACTCAAAACATGCATACTCAAGCATAATAAATCTCAATTTACTTTTCTTGGCTCAACTTGAAACTTTAGTTATTCTTTAACTTTTTGAAAACTCTTTAAACTTTAGAAACTTTGCTAAAGCATATACTTGAAAATATTAATCACTTGGATCCACTGAAGACGTAAGTACCATCTCATGCGCGTTCCCTAAAGGTTGGGGTAGCGAGCCACCAATCCTAATAGAGCAGACCTTGGTCTACCAGGGCCAAGACCTTGGAATTGGACACCTGGATTTCTTTAACGACGCCCTTGGACGCCGGGTACTGGCCTTAGAAAATAAAATAGCTTTTCTTTCTTTTCTTTCTTATCTGTAAATGCCTTGGCATTTTCTCGAGCACCTTGCGTGCTAAAATCCCTAAGTCTTGACTTTTGGGGATTTCTTAAGGCCTTGGCCTTTTCTTTTCTTATCTTTATCTTCTCTTTTCTTTTCTCATAGCTTTTCTTGGACCCTAAACTCACATAGGGTACTTAATCAAACATATATAAGCATATAATGAACTAAGATCACATGCAAAACTCAACAAAAAGGAAATATCTCTTTTTTTTAAAAAACTTTTAAAGGAAATTCTTGCGGAAAAACCGCCTCTTACTGCAGGTGAACAGTACTTACATTGATATCTTGGACTTACAACCAAGATTGACGTCTAGGGCTCGGAAGAAAATTGAGATCTCGGAGAATTCTTCGCGCCTACACGTTCCTCTCGTCGCGGGGATCCCGAATATAGGAATATCTCTCGGAGGAGAGCCTTGGCCGGTCCTCTAGGGCTTGATGTGGTGTCGCCCAAGAGAGGAGAGGGGAAAGGAGTCGGCGCAAGGTGCTGGGCGAGGGAGAGAAAGGGTTTAGGTTGAGAGAAAATAAAATTTCTCTCTTTAATTATCTATTTATACTTATGGGGCGAATTTACCTAATTATACCTTATCTATTGTTTCGCCCAACTTAATTCAACAAAACCAACCAGCCCAGCTGGACGCGCGCGTGCTTGCTCTTCCGGTGGTCGCGGGTTCGAACCCCCTGCTGCCCTTAAATGTTTTTCTTTTTTTAAATATACTAAACGGACTCGGAAAATTCCATAAAAATATTCTAAAAATTCCTAAAAATATCTAGAATATTTCTAAACCATTTTTAAATAATTCTAAGGACTTTAAGAACTAAAAATGGGAATTTTGGGGCGTTACAATCCCCCATACCTTATGAAAAAGTTCGTCCTCGAACTTAGAATAATTCTGGATATCTCTCTCTCATGCTGTCCTCACGTTCCCAAGTAGCCTCTTCATGCTTTTGATTCTGCCAGATGACCTTCACTAGTGGCACTTCTCTGTTTCTTAATCTTTTAACTGCTTTGTCCACTATCTGTGTCGGTCTGCTCTCATTACTAAGATCTTCTTGGATCTGTACTGACTGAGGCTGAATCACTTGGCTAGGGTCGTGAATACACTTCTTTAGCATGGAGACATGGAATGTACTGTGGATAGCTGACATATCCTCTGGTAAGTCCAACTCATATGCTACCTTACCAACCCTCCTTATGATCTTGTAGGGTCCTATGTAGCGAGGACTTAGCTTACCCTTTTTACCAAATCTCATCACTCCATTCATAGGAGCGACCTTGAGAAATACTGAATCTCCAACTTGGAATTCCAGTGGCCTACGGCGTGTGTCAGCATAACTTTTCTGTCTACTCTGGGCAGTCTCAATCCTCTGGCGGATCGTCTGGATAGCCTGAGTGGTCTCATCTATAAGCTCAGTCTGGCTGTCTAGTCCTGACTCCATCTCTTTCTTCTCACCAGCTTCTTGCCAATATATGGGTGATCTGCATTTCCTGCCATACAATGCCTCATAAGGTGCCATCCTGATGGTGGCCTGATAGCTATTGTTGTAGGCAAACTCAGCTAAGCACAGAAATTTGCACCAACTACCTTTAAAGTCCAATGCACAAGCCCTGAGCATGTCTTCTAAAATCTGATTTACTCTCTCTGTTTGTCCATCTGTCTGGGGATGGAAAGCTGTGCTGAACTGAAGTCTGGTGCCTAGGGCGTCCTGAACACACTTCCAAAAATGGGAGATGAACCGCCTATCTCTGTCAGAAACGATCGACTTCGGAACTCCGTGAAGCCTGATTACTTCTCTCACGTACAGCTGTGCTAACTGCTCTACCGAATGCGATAACTTGATGGCTAGGAAGTGGGCAGACTTGGTCAATCTGTCCACTATCACCCAAATTGCATCGTGTCCATGGGTGGTCCTTGGGAGACCTGTGATAAAATCCATGGATATCTCTTCCCACTTCCACTCTGGAATGGGAAGAGGCTGCAGAACTCCTCCTGGTCTCTGGTGTTCTGCTTTGACTCTCTGCAGG
>JAGFNQ010007389.1:0-41572 GCA_024364735.1 Boesenbergia rotunda | reverse complement strand
TCGGTCAGCGCTTTCCATCTTCACAGGGCGCCTGAGCTGATGGGGGTGCCTGTATGGTCCGGGGCGCCTGAATGGAAGCCTGTTCTGCCTTCCTTCGCTGAAGCTGTTTTGCTTCTTTGACTTAGGCACCCCTATTGATGGGGGCGCCTGATTCCATTGGGGCGCCTAGGGCTTCCTCTTTCCAGCCTTTTGCCTGCTTTGTCTCCACTTTTAGGTACCTATAAGATACATGAAAACAAGGCAAATACACATACAATTTTAACCTTAAGGACTTGGTTCTGACTTCGGATTTCCATGAAACCCTAGGTCGAACCGACGCAAGTTCCCACCCCCGAGAACGCGCCTTTCACCTACTCCTTTCAGGAGACGGTTGCCACCCAGTCCATTCGGGTGGACTTTAGCTTAGCCTTCAATACTCTCGGATCTCAAGATGTCCGACCCTCGACCCGTCTCTACTTTTGTCCTTAGTCATCGCTCAACTAAGTTGCTCAATCCCTCGACCAAGACTTCGTGCCCAAACCCTAAGTCCAGGACTTCGGTGCTTAACCCTCGGCCAGGGCTTCGTGCCCAATTTCCTTGAACCCAGGTCTTCGGTGCCCAACCCTTGGCCAGGACTTTGTGCCCAATTCTCGAACCAGGTCTTCGGTGCCCAGTCACCGACCAGGACTTCGTGCCCAACTTCCGGTCAGGACTTAGTTGCCCAGCCCGCAGCCAAGACTTAGTGCCCAGTCCTCGACCAGGACTTCGTGCCTAGGTTAACTAGGACTTACGTTCACTTTGGTCCAGTTTTCTTGACTACCCTTTCCTTGTTTAATGTATCACTGACTTAAGCATATTGTCAAACATTGAACACTCAGAGGAGGACATCACTGATGCAACTTGCACCAACACCGAGGGCGGACCACGCATGGGGGTCTTGCCCTTCTGGGGGTCTCTTTCTAAGGAGAGAGAATCTTCGGGTGTGGGCCCCCGACTCCTACCTCGCGATCGTGATCGAGACCGATGTCGGCCTCGTTTTCCTCGGTATGCTATCGCCGAGGAGAAAAGCTTCACCTTGGCGACCTTCTGCGATACCCCGACTTATTCACTTTCTTCGAGGTTTGGTGTCTGCCTCCTCGCTGATCTTTTTCTTCAAGGCGTGACACTCCTCAGTGGAATGTGTTGAGCTGCTATGGTAACTATAGTACCTTGGTGATGGCTCTGGCTGCTCGGTGTCTACCGTCTCAACCAGCCGACGCCTACCAACCCACTGGTCCTTCCCAGGGTGATGGTCTTTTCCCTGAGCTGGGGCCGGGGGCTCCCTCCTGGATCTTTGCGACGGGCGTACTGCACTTCTTCCACATTGACATGCTTGACGAAGCGTCCCAGCAAATCATCGAAACTGGCGGGGGGCTTCTTTACCAAGGATCGGAAGAAGTCCTCTTCAGTGAGCCCTTGGGTACAGGCACTGACGAGTATCTCTGATATTGCGTTGGGCACAACTTGCGCCACCCGGTTGAACCACCGGATGTACTCCTTGAGTGGTTCCTTAGGCTTCTGCTTGAGGGCGAATAGATTAAGTGTCGTCTTCTGGTAGCGACGGCTGCTCGCAAAATGGTGAAGGAAGGCTGTCCTGAACTCTGCGAAGGAGTTGATGGAACCCTGTGGCAGCCTCTGGAACCACCGCTGAGCTGCTTCGGACAGGGTGTTTAAGAACACCCGGCACTTCACACCGTCAGTATACTGGTGCAGGAGTGCAGCATTCTCGAATTTGCAGACGTGATCTTCTGGATCCGTCTTCCCATCATAATCGGGGATCCCCGGCCAGCGGAACTACTTTGGGTCTTCGACAATCTTGGATGAGAAATGTGTAGAGGGAACCTTATGGGAGGTCTTGGGTTCATCCCTCTTTCCTTGTCCCTCTCCGTGCCTTTGGGCCCTGGAGGCCACCAATGTCTCCGGGAGATTCTCTTTGGGGGCCCGGGGCTGCTCTGTCCCGTTGCCCCACCGGGGTAACAGATCTCTGTGAATGCGAGACAGAGACTCTGGGGATCTCCTCCCTCGCAGGATCCCCTTGTTACAAGGCAGCCTGTTCAACTTGGTGTTGCTCCAGCACCTCTTTAATGGCGTTGACTACTAGGCGATCGAGTTCCTCTCTTGTAAGGAAGGGGTTGTCCCTCCGATCCTGCCATCAATGCTCCTTCTGGTGTTTTGTTAGTTTCTCACAGACGGCACCAAATTTGTTCCGCAAGGAGTTGACGATGATGACCAGTCACCGAGGTTTTGCCCACGTGAAGGTCGCTATGGCGGGGAGGAACTCCGTGCCTTGCGAGATCAACACGAGCGTTAGGGGACACGCCAGAATGGGTTCGGCGAAGTCTACTCCGACGCTCAAGTCAGTGTATCGCTGGAGGGTAAAGGCAGTAGGAAAGGGAAATGTGTGTAAAGTTAAAAGAGCGTAACCTCTTTACCGGAGGGGTTGAATTACCTTTTATACTGGGGGTGGTAGACTGGGCACCTTTCCTTGTTTAGTGCCACGTCTTCGTGATTTACGCCACGTCCCCCCTTCTTTCGGCGGTTACTGGATAGCTTTTGAAACGGTCTGGCCGTTATTACGCTTCGGCCCGTTGCGACATTTAAGGGTCGTGATGACTCCTTACGATGGGGAGACTTATCTATAGATCCATAAAAGGGGGGGGGGGGGAGGAGGACCATTGCTTGAGGTCGAAGCTAAATCGTGCTCCGCTACCCCGAGGTAAGCTCGGGGCCTTCTGACCCGGGTGAGCTCGGGTGCTAGAATGCCCGAGGAGTTCTCGGGACCCCACCCCTCGGAGGGGGGGGGGGGGGGGTCCCAGGAAGGATCCCGGAAAGGGTCTTCTGGCTATCCTCCCAGGGTGAGTTCCCCGAGGGGGGGAGGGGGTCCTGAGTCTTGGGAAGGAGGGTCACTTCGACCCGACGTGTCATGTCACGCAGATTCTTCATCCCACGTGTCTGCCCCAGGCTATCCAACCCTATCAGTAGTTATCGCCCTGGTCGACGTCAGACGATTGAGCGGTGGTGCGGCGATGAGAGAGAGGATCGAGGATGGGTGAGTTGGTAGTGAGGGTTATCAGCGATGAGGGTTTGCCAAAACCTTGGGATTTCAAATTGTCGGCGCGGCAACAAGTTTTGTTACATCATTGTCGAGGTAAGCCACAAAATTGCAACGCTATATCATCCGTAAACAAGTGGGCAAGTAGAGATTTCAAACTGAGAGATCAAAGATACATTAGAAAATATGGTATCTACATCTAGGAAGGATTGGTCTCTAAATTTGGATGACGTTGTATGAGCTTATTGAATTGCTTACAAGACGCTAATTGGAATAACACCATTTTGTTTAGTCTATGGGAAACCCTAACATTTTCCAATAGAACTGGAGTATAAGACATATTGGGTAATTCAACAACTCAATATTGGGCATAAGTCACCTCATATATAACTTAAACCTCTACCTTTTAATCTTACATATGAATTCCTTGGGTCCAATTCTACATTTTCGGTGATTGTTAATGTAAGTCTGAATGAATAGCAGACAAAGAAATTTATCAGAGAGCTAAGCTTGCATAGGAAGGTCAGTGAATATACCATACATCAAAGAAATTAGCCCTTCTCTGTGTATGCATAGAATTTTACTTGGAGAGAATACAAATGCTCAGTCGAACATTAGAGAAAGTGAAATCCTAATATGAAAGAGGTAGTCAAAAAAGATGTGCTCAAGTTGCTGAATGCGGGAATCATTTACCCCATCTATGATAGTGAATGGGTAAGCGAGTGCATGTAGTTCCAAAAAAAGGAGGGATGCTGGTAGTTAAAAATAAGAGAAACAAATTGATTTATACTTGGACAGTTATCGGATGGCGAATCCGTATTGATTCTAGGAAGTTAAACAAAGAGACTAGAAATTAAGGATCATTTTTTTCTTCCCTTCATTGATCAAATGCTTGAGAGGTTTGCCAAACATTCATATTTTTGCTGTTTAGATGGGTATTCTGAGTTTTATCAAATTCCTATATACTATCATGATTAGGAGAAGATCATCTTTACATGCCCGTATGAAACTTTTGCCAATTGAAGAATGTTCTTCGGCCTTTGTAATGTTCTTTCTACTTTTCAGCATTATATGATGACTATTTTTTCAAATTTGATTGAAGATATAATGGAAGTTTTTATGCATGATTTTTCTATGTATGGAATTGACTTTGGCACATGCCTATCTAATTTTTCAAGAGTCCTATAGAGATGTGAAGAGAGGTAAATTTGATCATTCATTAGGAGAAGTGTCATTTTATAGTCAAAGAAGGAATTGTTCTGGTCACAAGATTTCTGAACGGGAAATCGAAGTTGATCAGGTAACAGTGAAGCAATTGAGAAACTTCCTCCATTAATCAATGTGAAGGGTAGAGCCGATCCTTATTGTTTAAAGGTCTTGGACAAAATTATAAATTATGCCCAATTTTATCTTGCAAACAATGCTTCTTCAAAAAAAAAAAACTTTTATATCATCCATCATAGAATATATATTATTTAGTCCATCACTTGCAAAAATCCATGAAAAGTTTTAACTCATAATAGAATGTCATCTCTAATGTCAGAATTAGACATATAAATGATAGTAACTACTATATACAGATTTTTACTCTCACAATAGATATTTAGTTAATAAGAATTATGTTTGGTGTTATAATGGTTCTTTCAATACAGCACAGTTACACTCATGATAACTCAAACTATCGAAAATGTCATTTAACTATAATGGTCCAAAAAGAAAGGATATTAACAAAGACAACAGCTACAATCCTATAGAGTTGTAGAGAGTTATTTCACGATGATAGATAATTTATGAACAATAATTAAACAATAAATCAAGAACAATAAATTTTGATTTGGAGAATTTTTCTTCGATTTAAAATCTACTTATATAAGACCTTACATAGATATCCTATAAATTTATAAAAAAGCACAACAAGTATATTAATCTAGCTAGCTAAGAGATATGAAAACTTAGTTAATCTATTTATCTCATTTACTAGTCAACAGGTTTCATAAGAACAAAATAAACAACTAGAAATCAAGACTTTTTAGAGCAAATCAATTAGAACATTCTTGTATCTGACGACAAAAAATCATACAATGAAAAAAAAAATCAATAGATGCTTACTTCTTACGTTTGGTTTAGATAACCAAAAATGGAGTTTGGTTTAAAATTGTCTACTTTAAATCAAGGATAAGTAAGTTCTCAGCTTCTACTTAATTGATAACAACATTGAAAGTTATTGCAAGCTTTAACAAAATGAAAATTTGCTTTCATAGTTATCATAAATAAAAACTAATGTTCAATTGCACAACAAAACATTTTACAGTTTGAGTAAAGAAAAGACTTTAAAATCAAACATATGCTTCTTAATGATTATCACTTCTAAATTGACGATCTAACGTCCTAAACATAGTTGAGATATTGATGATGATTCTTAACATTTTAATTTTCTAACGTATTTCTTTCTCTAATTTAAAATAAACATAAAAGAATGATTTTAAAATAATCTAATGATCACCTTTTAAAATTGCTTTCACACTTTTATTAATGTTAAAATGTCCTAAAAATTTTCCTCTATTTTCAAAATATACCTTATTTGTTAACCCAACATGTTACATGAGGGATCAAATAAGCATGGTTGAAACATGATATCGCCCCAAAAGTAAGGTCTGGAGAAATCTCTTTAGCATAGACTAAGAATTGAAGATCAATTAAAAAATCTCTTCTAAATTTTTATTCTACATGAATTCTATAAGTTTTCAAAATAAAAGATTGTTGTAATTTTTCAAGAAATGTCCCTGAGTGTTCTTTTGATTAGCAAGAAATGTACTTGGCATTGTAGGGAGCTTCGTCGCCGCATTGCATTGAGGGTGCAGCGAGAGAGGCCGAAATTCAGAAAACCTAGTTCGCGGAAGGGCGGGGGGAGATTGAGAGAGAGCTAGAGAGGGCTCGTATTAGTTGCGGCGAGGAAACTAAGGCACAACGAGGGACTTCGACGAGGAGAATCTCTGGCAAGAGAGAGAGAGCTAGGGTTTTCAATGAGGGTCGAACCATCGAGGGATTCGGGTATATATATATATAGAAAATTTGGCCATTGATAATTTTGGGACTTGGCAAGAGCCCTGGTTGCCCTGGCCCAGGGCCAGCTCTGGTGAAGGGTATAAGAAGCTTCTTAGGACATGCAAGATTCTATCGACATTTTATAAAGGATTTCTCCAAATTTTCCAAACCTTTGACCAATCTACTAATAAAGTATGATGAATATGTTTTGATCAAAATTTCCTAGAGGCTTTTGATAAGATCAAAAATATCCTCATAACTGCTCCCATAATCCAAGCACAGGATTGAGGGCTCCCATTTGAAATCATGTGTGATACTAGTGACTTTGCTGTAGGAGCAGTGTTAGGATAAAAAAATATAAAATATTACATGTCATCCACTATGCTAGTAAAACTTTAGATGATGCTTAGATTAATTATGCTACCACAGTAAAAGAATTATTGGCGATTGTCTTCACATTTGACAAATTCTGATCATATTTGGTGGGGTCAAAAGTGGTAGTTTATATAGGTCATACAACCATTCAATATCTACTTAGTAAGAAAGACGCTAATCGATCCAGAAATAAGAGATAAGAAAGGGGCAGATTGTGGTGGCCCGGATCATTTATCTAGGATATATTAGGATGGGCAAGGCAAAATGGAAGACGATTTATTCATTGACGATTCTTTTCCATATGAACACTCTTATTCGTCCCTAGCCTAAATGGACCATGGTATACAGATATTGTAAACTATCTTGCCAGTGGAGTTCTTCCACTTAATCTTACTGCCCAGCAGAAAAAGAAATTCTTCACGATGTCAAGAATTATGTGTGGGATGAGCCCCAGCATTATAAGAAGTGTGGTGATACAATCTCTTGAAGATACACGTCTGAGGATGAAACTAAGGAGATCATATATCATTGTCATTCATCATCTTATGAGAGACACCTTGGAATTATAAAGACAAAAACTAAAATTTTGTAAGCTGGATTTTTTTTGGCTCTATCTGTTTAAAGATGCAAGGGAGTATGTTCTATCTTGTGGTCACTATCAAAAATAGGTAATATTTCCAAGAGACATGAGATGCCTTTGAATTATATTATTGAAGTTGAGCTATTCAATGTTTAGGGAGTGGATTTCATGGAGTCATTTCTTGCATCATGTGGTAATAATTACATTCTAGTTTTAGTATATTATATGCTTATATGGGTGGAGGGGCTATGGCTTCTTCTACTTACAACACCAGAACATGCCTCGGGTGAACAATGGTGCCTTGGGTGATTGTAGGCTCCACGAAGAGGAAGCACTCAAGGTGCCTCGGGTGAACAAATGCGCCTCGGACTGGATAATGTATTAGAGGCCTCCGGGATCATTAGAGGCACCCAAAAGAGGATAAAGGTCGAAAACGTCTGATTAGATCAACATCTATGGAGACACCCCTAATGCCTTATAAAAGGACTCTTCGTTTGTAGCTAAGCATATGATTTTTTTGACGACTCGGCTCTTCAATCAATACTGTAGCTCTCTCATTCCGCGTCTACTGTGCTGCAGCCTTACCACATTGAACTCACGCTCGAGCAAACTATTCAGCAAGAACCATACCAACATCTAGTTCCAATCCTCAATTGCAATTATTTTCAGTATAATAGTTTTATTGTTCTTTTATTTATACTTGCATAAGAGAGTGTAGTGTGTTACACATTCTTCATCCTTGTATCTGACCACTATGTCTAAAAGTTCTTTGGAAGAGAATTATAGTCGATTGCCTCTCGAAAACATCCTAAGGGACATGACCCTTCGAGTAGTAGTCGTTGGGTTGCAAGCCAAGTAACCAACCGTGTATTATTTTCTTTTTCTTAGTTTATTTCTTCCCGAATCGCACTCAATTTTTGATAAGTTTTTTAATAAAAAAAGGAGTTTTTAAAATTAAATGTAATCACCCTGTCGCTCCTCCCCCTGCAAATGATCCTATAGTATTATATACTTCCAACAAATATGTCCTCCCGCTATAGTGAATACATACCTTGTAGTATATCTTCGATCATGCATATCCCCTGCATAGTTTGCATCAACATATCCTATAACTGAAGGATCGCCCTGTTGTCTGTCGAACTCAATGTCATAATTGTCGGGTCAAGGTGGACCAGTAAGAGGGGGGTGAATTGCCGCTGTAAATAAAACTAAATCTTTTGTGTGATCTTACAAAGAATTCAGATTAGTTACAATAATTAGTTAAAACAAAAATAAACAAATTAAACTAGTAAAAGGCTCAGACATAGAAATTTACTTGGTTGCTGCAACCTAGGTGGTTGCTAATCCAAGAGACTGAAGCTCACTCTCAAAATCTCCTTCCGGCGAAGAAGCCTTTTACAGACTTTGAAGCATAAGACAAAAGAAAACTAAGAAATGAATTGTAAGCAGTTGATGGATGAGTTGAAACTGAGCTCTAGGGGCCTATTTATAGCCCCGATCAAACTTATCAGTTTGCTGACGTGGTAGTATTGGGGTGTCCGAGTGCTCCAGGGTGCTTAACACGTGGCCTGAGAATTATCCGCAGCGCAACGGTCGTAAACGGTAAATTGGCTAATAACTATGGACTTTCGGGCGCTTGTATGCATAGGGGCACCTGAGTGCTCAAGCGCCCGAGATCTCGGGCGCTCGTATCTATATGGGCGCCCGAGAAGCCTTTGGTCAGCAACTCGCTGACCAAATTTCAGCGGGACTTCTTTTGGTGATTTCTGGCCAACCGAAGTTAGGCTCACTCGAACTCGACTTTGGCCTTTCACACCTCGAGCATCCTTCCTTCCGGCTTCTCATCCCTCGGACGTCGTGCACGTCCTTCTCGCTCCACTAGTGTACTTTTCCACAGTTTTCGTGTCCCTCGGATGCACCGAGCCCATTGGCTCACTTCCCCATACAATCCTTCTCGTCCACTGCGTCTTACGGTCGACTTCCTTCGCTCCTAAGTTCCTGCACACTTAGACAAAGGGATCAAAAACCAACAGGACTAACTTAACTTGGTTGATCACATCAAAATTAACCAGGGCACCAACAATCTCCCTCTTTTTGATATGTATCAACCCAAGTTAAGTTAGAGTTAAACAAAAAAAAAAATAACACTAAGCATGAAAGAAATATTTGCAAATTAAAACATCATGATCTCCCCTTGAACTTAAGCTACTCTTCCCCTTTGATCAAAGCAAAAAAAAAAAAAAAATGGGGCACATCAAAAGCTAGGGAAAGGAAAAAAATAGAAAATATAAAATAAATAATCTCTAAGCATTCTTTTAAAGTCAACAGATAATTTTTTAAAAAAAAATTCATAAAAGTCAAAAACATGTTAGAAAAATCAAAAAAAATTTATATAAATGAAAAATAGAGTTTTGAGCTTGCACAAAAATTTTCAACTTAAAAACTTTAGCTGTGGCTGAAAAATAAATCAAATACTGATTGAGTAGAATTTTTTAAGAATGAATATTTAAAATTCAAAAGCACTTAAAAAAAATCGAGTGAAATTTTACTGAGGTCTACTGATCATATCTAGATTCGAAAAAAATCAGATTTGGGAAAATAAATTTTTATCTTTCTTTAAAATATAAAATTTGAATTTCGAATGCAAAAATTGTGAAAATTTGAAAAATAATCGGAAACATTTCAAAAATCCTCAGTAAGTAAAGAAAATGTTTATGTATTGAGAAAAAATATAAACATAATTTTATCAATTTAAAATGTCATAGCTATTCATTTTTAAAGCCAGTAAATAATCTATTGAAAAAAATAACAAAAAAACGATTAGCACTAAAACATATAATGACTGAAAATTAATTCAATAAAAACTTAGGAACCCAAAATAAGTTCCTATTTACGGGGTTAATTAAGAATTTTACAGGAATATAGTTCTTATATACTTTTCTAAGTTAACCCCTGTGATTTTTAATATACCAGTTCAGATTATCAGTGTTCCGAAAGCGAACGACGGGGATGACAAGTCACCAAAGCGTAGCCCACAATGATGGTAACGGGGAGAAGCTGTCCACGCCCTGCGAGATTAACATGAGAGTTAAAGGGAATGCACCGGGAGGTTTTCCGGTGGAGTCCTCTACGACGCTCAAGTCAGAAATCTTATCTTTTTTTCGGAGGACAACGAGGAATCGAATTGCTATGGTCTTGGATGCCGAGGCATCTTATATACTTGAGGTCTTTATCACACGTGTCCCCACATTCTCCTCCACGTTACTTAATCATCGGTTACTTGATAGATATCTTATCTTTTGGTAATGGTCGCTGCGACCATTAATGCCTTAATTACTGTGCATTGCGGACAATGATGATTCGATGACTTTCCTATTATGGGAGGAGGAACGGATACTTGAAGTCGGGCTTTCTGACTCCTATGATGATCTTTGGGCTCCACTCTCCCGAGTCAGTCTCGGAGTCTCATCTCCCGAGCTGACCTCGGGGCCTTCATCCATTTTCCCGAGATAGTGTTAAATACCTAAAATTCGAGGGGCTAAAATTTTAGAAGTTCCTGAAATTTAGGCTCCTGTGAGAATAGTTGAACTTGGAGGGGCAAATTGCAAAGTGTTCAGCCCTTATAACTTTCCCTTCCTTCTTCTTTTCGGCCGATCACGGATTAGGTCACGCTCTTTCCGATCATTTCTTCTCCTTCTTCTTCTGCTTCTCTTTTCTTCTGCCCCGGTGGCAGATCACGAGCGTCGCTACTCCTTCCTCCTCCTCTTCTTCTTCTTTTCTTCTGTTCGCTAGCAGAGATCGCAGATCGCTTTTTCCTCACGCGGATCAGATCGGAGGTATCGTCTTCCTTCGCCGCATGATCTCGCGATTCTCTCCGATGCTATCATTTCCCTCACCGAGCGAGGATCCCTTTGAGCTTAGCACTGGCCGGCTCTGATCAAGCGTGGCGGTGGAGAAGGGTGGCGGCGTTGTATCGCAGGTCGAACGAGAAATCGTGGGAACCCTAGCTTTGTTGGTAGCCAAGATCGAAGGTTGGGTTCCTCTGTGCTGGCCTCATCGAATCTAGGGCAAAGGGGAACTGCTCGCTCCAATTCAGGTATGACATTTTGGATTCGGATGATGTTATTGGTGTAGATCTTGGGTTTCCCTTTGTGTTCTTCTTTTGCTTTGTGAAGGTTCTATTTCTGGGATTGTATAGACTGAGGTAAAGGATTAATTTAAGATCGGAACTAGTGTGTAGTATGGATTGGTTGTGTTTCTATTTGGATCCTGTGTTTGCCGTGAGTTCCACGTTGAGAACGAGCTTTGAACCTAAACGGAACCTAATCCTAATCTTGGTTGAGTGTTAAGAATGGATCTTTGTTTCCATGGATCTGTGGAGTATAGGAATTTGATTCTACTTCTTTTGATCAGTTACATGAGTTAATCCTGGAGTGTATCCTGTGCTGGTTTCGGATATCAGAGGTTGACAGGGATTGCTATTTGAATTGTTTGAGTTGTGTTATGAGTTTGGATTAAGGATTTCCTATTATTCTGTGACTATGTTATAGTTCAGTGTGTTGGATCGGGTTGGACCGGCTAGAGGGGGTGAATAGACGGTAAAAAAAATATGAAAGTGGAGGCACTCGTCATTAAAAAAGAAACTTGGTCGCAACTGAGAACGTTGCTTCCAAGGCAGTGGACGCTCAATAAAAATCTCCTTGTGGCGGAGAAGCCTTACAAAATTAGCACGCTAGACTTTTAGAGAGTTTACAAGAATGAATTAATGAATGAATGAAAAGGTTGAAACTCTAAGCCTATTTATAGCCTAAGAGAATAAATCTGGATTGTTGATTGTTGAGGAATTTTTTCTTGGCCGTTGATCCATGGATGTAATCTGGATGGTTGATCTTGGATGGGATTAAACTGCATCCATTGGATCTGATTAAAGGATAAAGTTATCCTTTAAGAGATAACTTTGTCTTCTGCTCGCAACAGATAAATAACTTTATCATCTGCTCGCAACAACTTTAATCACATCTCTTCCTTATTCTAGTCGGTAAGGTTGGTGATATATGTAGGCGAGGTTGCTGGTTCGAATCTTCATAGCAATAAATAATTTTTTTTTTGTTTCAGGTGTCTGGTTTGACTTGGTCAAACTAACCAGTCTTTTGGTTCATCTTCTGGGTGATTTCCGGCCAACCGGAGTTAGGCTCACCCAAACCCGACTCCGGCCTTTTGCCCCACGAGCGTGCTTCCTCCCGGTTTCCTGTCCCTCGGGCGTCGCGTACGTCCTTCTCGATCCACCGGTGTACTCTTCCGCAGCTTCCGCGTCCCTCGGATTGTACCAAGCCCGTCGGCTCACTTCCCCGCACAATCCTTCTCGTCTGCTACGTCTTACGCTCGACTTCCTCCGTACCTAAGCTCCTGCACACTTAGTAGAGGGATTAAACATACCAGGACCTAACTTAAATTGGTTGATCACATCAAAATCAACCAGGGGTACTTATAATCTCCCCCTTTTTGATGTGCATCAATCCGAGTTAAGTTAGGGTAAACAAAATAAAAAAAAAACATGAATAATAATGGAAACAGTTTAAGTTCAAAAAAAAATTTAATTTAGAATAAATTAAAATTCTACCCCTTAACTTAATACTATTCCTCCCCCTTTGATCATATCAAAAACTGGAAAAATATAATTAGGGAAGAAGAAAATTTTGAGTGCGATAAAAAATATTCTAAGTGAAAAAAAATCGCGTTGCCACAGATTTTTCAAATTTAAAATGACATATTTTTTCAAAGTTAATTCCATTTTTTTGTAAAAAAAATGACTTAAATAAAATCCAAATTTTTTTTGATAAAATCCACAGCTGATGAGGAGATCCAAAAAAAATCGGATTTGGTCAAAATATTTTTCTATTGAATTTTGAAAATTCAAAAAAACATATTTCAATAAACAATTCATAAAAAATCAAAAAAAAAATCTGAATACTTTTGTTAAAGTCGAAGATGAAGATATGAGTTTGGACAAAATTTTGAGTTTTAAATTCATTCATCAAGTCCAAAAATGACAAACCAACACATAAGAGTTCTTGAAGAGTAAATTTTAAAAAAATAGAAAAAATAATTCGAAAAATTTGAAAAAAAAATTATAATGAGTCTTTCCCCTAAACTCTTAATTTCAAATTTCGAGGAAAAAAAATATTCGAAAAATTTTGAAAGAAGTTCTAGTAGATAGACAGCATAATTGTGCATAAAAAAACAAAGACATAATTTTTGTTAGAGAAACAAAATGCGCACATATATAATAACCAAAAAAATATCAGTTTAATACAAATTTAGGAACCCAAAATAAGTTTCTGTCTACAGGATTAATTAAAAACTTAGGCGGAATATAGCTTTTGGGCACTTTTTTAAATTGGCCCTTATGATTTTTAAAATACCAATTTAAATTATCAGGAAAGCTATTTTTCTTTTGGCGTAAATATGCAATATCAAGTTCTAATTTTTGCACGAAGTTTTTCAAATTATCATTTTTATTTTTCAAAATTTCAGACGAGGATGTAAGTGTTAATTCATTTTTTAATTTTTAATTTTCTTTTTCTAATCTACAATTAGATTTGAGCAAAGCTTTAACTCCAGCATATAACTGATCATGAGGAAGAAAACAAACCTCACTTACTGGGTCGCTTTCGAAAAGCGAGGTTCTTTCTTCGTCGTCGGTTTCTTCTGACGTCTCTCCCCCTTCATCAGTGCTCCCTTCTTGATGATTTGCCATTAGCGCAAGTCCCCCGTATTCTTGACCTTCCGACTCTTCTGACGATGACTCATCCCAGGTGGCCTTCAGTGCCTTTTTCTTCTTTGGCTGGTTTTTGAGTTTAGGACACTGGTCCTTCAGGTGTCCCTCCTCTTTACAGTTGTAGCATCTGATTATTCGCTTCTTTGGGAACCGTCTTCTTTTCTGCGTTCTTGAAAATTTGTTAGCTTTAAAAAAACTTTTAAAAGAACTTACCATTTTTGTTGTTTCGTCGTCAGTCGAGGATTCCTCGTCGAATTGGATCTTCTTTGTGTTCAGTGCGACGATGCCTGCTTTCTTATTCTTTTCTACAAAACGAGATTGTGAAGTTCCAAAGTAGAAAATAATTGCTCTAATGTACTTACCGCTAAATCTTTCGAAATGAAATAAGCGTCGATTACCGAGGTCCATTCTGGGGTTCTCGAAAACGCATTTAAGACATACCTTTGAGCGTCCCGACTTATTACCTTTTCTCCGAGGTTTTCAAGGTCTGTGATTAGTTCCTTTACCTTGGCGTGTAAATGCGCAACTGATTCTTCATCCTCCTTTCGGAGGTTTGTCAGTTGGCTTCGAAGAAGGTCTCGTCGCGCTAGTTTTGCCTCTGAGGTACCTTCATGCAATTCCAGGAATTTCTCCCAGAGCTCTTTTGTCGAGTTGTAGTTTCCAATGTGGTTGACTTCTTGTGTGGGAAGAACGGCTAGCAGATGAAATTCCGCTTTGCCGTTTGCTACAAAGTCCGCTTGCTCCTTCTTAGTCCACGACTCTATTTCTTTATCTTTGTCGTTGTTGTCTTTTGGAACTGAAAAACCATTTTTCATAATTAATAGCAGTTCAATATCTGTTTTAAAAAATACCTGCATTCGGCGCTTCCACATCGCGAACTCCCCCTCAAATTTCGGCGGGTAGATTACGGCTCTAACCATTTTTCTTGAAATTGCTGCAGTCGGCGATTAGTCCTTCTACGGCGACCTTGGCTCTGATACCACTTGTTGGATCGGGTTGGACCGGCTAGAGGGGGTGAATAGACGGTAAAAAAAATATGAAAGTGGAGGCACTCGTCTTTAAAAAAGAAACTTGGTCGCAACTGAGAACGTTGCTTCCAAGGCAGTGGACGCTCAATAAAAATCTCCTTGTGGCGGAGAAGCCTTACAAAATTAGCACACTAGACTTTTAGAGAGTTTACAAGAATGAATTAATGAATGAATGAAAAGGTTGAAACTCTAAGCTTATTTATAGCCTAAGAGAATAAATCTGGATTGTTGATTGTTGAGGAATTTTCTCTTGACCGTTGATCCATGGATGTAATCTGGATGGTTGATCTTGGATGGGATTAAACTGCATCCATTGGATCTGATTAAAGGATAAAGTTATCCTTTAAGAGATAACTTTGTCTTCTGCTCGCAACAGATAAATAACTTTATCATCTGCTCGCAACAACTTTAATCACATCTCTTTCTTATTCTAGTCGGTAAGGCTGGTGATATATGTAGGCGAGGTTGTTGGTTCTAATTTTCATAGCAATAAATAAATTTTTTTTTTGTTTCAGGTGCCTGGTTTGACTTGGTCAAACTAACCAGTCTTTTGGTTTATCTTCTGGGTGATTTCCGGCCAACCGGAGTTAGGCTCACCCAAACCCGACTCCGGCTTTTCGCCCCTCGAGCGTGCTTCCTCCCGGTTTTCCGTCCCTCGGGCGTCGCGTACGTCCTTCTCGATCCACCGGTGTACTCTTCCACAACTTCTGCGTCCCTCGGATTGTACCAAGCCCGTCGGCTCACTTCCCCGCACAATCCTTCTCGTCTGCTACGTCTTACGCTCGACTTCCTCCGTACCTAAGCTCCTGCACACTTAGTAGAGGGATTAAACATATCAGGACCTAACTTAAATTGGTTGATCACATCAAAATCAACCAGGGGTACTTACACAGTGTTCATCATGTTCTTGAATAATGTCGTGAGCTGTGTGATTAGGGTTGGGTTGAGATGTTGTGTTTGGCTTTGTTTCAACATTCTGCTGTGTGAGTCTTTAATGAATAGGAGTTTGACTTTGTATGTTAGGAGTGGTTTTTGGATTAATTTTGGTGTTTTCTTAGAATTATGCTATGGGCTACTTAGGGTTGGGTTGTTATTGGATGATTCATCCAATAGTGTTGTGACCTACTCACTCTAGGTTGGGTTAATAGAGAAATTATCATTTAATTAGAATAATTAAATGATTACGATGGTTAGGATTAATCCTGACTTTATTAGAGAGTTCATTTGACTCAGTATCTAGTTTAGTTAGCATCATTTGTTATGACAGCTTATACTATATTCCTTGACACAGGACTTTGATTTGTTTGACTCGCTATTGGATATTTGGACGGGGGTTCTCATCGCCTACGGACTTCTATATTAGAGGTGGGTACTTTGGACTTATCTATTTTAGATATTGTCACAGATTTTATGCATAGTTAGTTATAGATAGCAGTAGAGTTTTATTTACTTCCTGCTTCCATATATTTATACTTGATGTTAGCTGTATGTTTAGATGATAGATTTATTTCTGTACTGCTTTGAGGTTGGACCTCTTTACTCTTTATTGTTGCATGTGATGTATATTGTGATTGGAGATAAGATACCTTATACCCAACACTAGGGCTAGGATATGGTGCATACCGGTTATTTGGACCTCTTCATATCATGTTGATGAATATTGGTAGACTAGCTAGGTAGGTCTGGTGTATGATATTGTCATGCATCGTTCTTGCATGTGCATGGGCTGGCAGCATAGGGCTCCTAGTCATGTGGTTGAGACACGTCATTTGTTATGACGGTCATGACCTGCACACATTGCCATACGCGAGTAGTGGCTATCGGAGGGTGCGCACAGTTGCCCTGTCGGGACTCTGCACAGTCACTCATGAGCAGTGATTCCGGTGCATCGTAGCAGTCAGGGACCCCTCCGGGTGTGGGCAGTAGTTTTGCTGTATCTCCGCTCGATCACCCATAGGTGGTGTTGCTGGTGCATGGTAGCAGACACTAGTAATGTGCGGTGATCATGATCTACAAACATTGTTACTAGCGAGTAGTAATTATTGGAGGGTGCGTATAGTTGCCCTGTCGAGACTCTGCACGGTCACTCATGAGCAGTGATTCCGGTGCATCATAGCAGTCAGGGACCCCTCCGGGTGTGTGCAGTTGTTCTGTCGTGTCTCCGCTCGGTCACTCATGGATAGTGATGCTGATGTGTGGTAGTAGGCAGAGGTGGTATAGAGAGCAGTTGGCTTCCCCTTTCTGGCTTTAAGTACATGTCATGATGGGTTGTGTGACCCGCGAGCAGTTGGCTCCACCTTTGTTGGCGTTGGGGTACATGTCATGATGGATTGTGTGACCCGTGAGCAGTTGGCTCCTCTCGTGCCTGGTGTTGGGGTTATGATTGTTGGAGCAATTGGCTCCCTGGCATCCTGTCCACCCAGCCACCCAGTGTAGGAGTAGCTGGAGTGCATACAGACATTATGTGCACATGATGCATCATTGTATGATTGTTGTTGTTTGTATTATTGCATTTGCTCGTATTTGTTATATCTAGTTACAGTATATGTGTTTGATCTGCACCTTCAGGAGGTACGTGTACATAGGGTCTGGTGACCTTATCTTACCTGTGTGATATTTGAACCTTTACATCTTCAGGCTTGTATGGCTCTGATATGTATCTTTTATTCAGTATTATAGATTCAGCATCTTCTACTGTTATTACTATTACTATTGCTAGTTTGACTCTTACTGCTAGTATAGCTTACTATGTACACCAGATATATGTATTCGCTGAGTTTTCGGACTCACACCGTCAACCTTTTTTTTCATTTCATGTTGATCGTCTGGAGTGCCCTGCAGCTTGTCTCAGTCCTTCTATTTCAGAGCGACTCGTGTTTTTACTTTGCATTGTATGTGTGGTCATACAGTATTTTCATTTGTTTTCGCTGTTTTAATTTCTGTTGTGTTGTTTAGTACGGCAGTATAGTTGTACTTTTGTGTGCCCTGGAAGTCTTTGTTTCAGTTTGTTTTGTCGTAAGTCGTACCGGTACACAATTTTTGTCGTCGTCTTCGTTTGTTTTACATTCAGTGGCTTGTTCCAGTCCTATAGACAGCGGTACAGGCGGGCTGAGAGAATCATGAATGTTAGGTTTTTGGATTGTCCATCGGGTCGAGGGAGAGGCAGTCCGATCAATATCGGACGGGCAGCTCCTCGGGGCGTGACAAATAGTCTCGGGAGCCCGATTGTCAGTCTGACCTCAGGGGCTTTCTTCCATTCCCCCGAGGTAGTTTTGGGAGCCCGATTGCCGGTCTGACCTCGGGGTTCTAGTTCGGTAGGCCCTACCACGTAGCTTCCCCGTGCCACGTGTCCTCCCCTGGATGCTCATCCCTATCAATTAGGATGACTATTTTTCATTCGGCGTAAACATGTAATATCAAATTCTAGTTTTCAACTAAATTTCTCAAACTAATATTTTCATTTTTTCAATTTATCAGAAACATCAAAAGAACATTTATTAGTCAATTTAATTTTTAATTTATAATTTTTTATTCTCTTGTTCTAATTTAAGATTAGCATTAAGCATTGCTTTTATACCTAAGTATAGTTGATTGTGAGGGAGGAAACATACCTCACTTACTGGGTCGCTTTCCAAAAGAGGGACTCCCCCTTCGTCACTGCTTTCTATTGGCGTAGCTCTCCCTTTTTCAGTGCTTTCCTCTTGATGATTTGCCATCAGCACAAGTCGAGCGTATTCTTCGGCTTCTGATTCATCAGATGAGGTCTCGTCCCAGGTGGCTTTCGGTACCTTCTTCTTCTTTGGCTGGTTCTTAAGTTTAAGACACTGGTCTTTTAGATGACCCTCCTCTTTATAGTTATAGCATCGGACTGTACGTTTCTTCGAAGATCGCCTTTTACCCTGAAACTTAGAAATTTTATTAGCCCTTTTAAAAAAAACTTTTAAGATTTTTTACCATCTCCGCTGTTTTTTCATTGACTGTTGATGACTCCTCCTCAATCTGGTTTCTCCTCGCATTCAGAGCGACATTGTTCATATTCCTATTCTTCCCTACACACCGAGATTTGTGAAGCTCTAAAATCGAAAATAGTTGTTCTAGAGTACTTACCTCAAGATGTTTTGAAATAAAATATGCGTCGATTACTGAGGTCCAATCTGGGGTTCTCGAGAAAGCATTTAGTCTGTACAGTTGAGCGTCGTGACTTGACACCTTTTCTCCGAGATTCTCAAGGCTCGTGATTAGCTCTTTTACCTTGGCGTACAGTTGAGCAACTGACTGTCCGTCTTACTCGGAGGTTGGTAAGCTGGCTTCGTAGGATGTCTCATTGTGCCAGATTCGACTCTGAGGCACCTTCGTGCAATTCCAAGAACTTTTCCCAAAGTTCCTTTGCCGAGTCATACTTCCTAATTCGATTGACATCTTGTTCAGGGAGGATGGTCAGCAGATATAATTCTGCATTTCCGTTTACTATTGCGTCTGCTTGCTCCTTTTTGTTCCAGGAGTGAGGTTCCTTGATTTTTCTTTCGGAGCTGAAAAACTATTTTTCATTATTAGTAATAATTCGTAATCAGTAGTAAAAAATACCTTCATTTTTCTTTTCCATGCCGCGAGCTCCCCCTCAAACTTCGACGGGTAGATCACTGGTCCAACCATCTTTAGAATTTACTGTAGTTGACAGTTAGTCCTTCTGCAACGTCCTGACTCTGATACCACTTGTCGGGTTAAGGTGAACCAGCAAGAGGGGTGAATTGCCACTGTAAAATAAAACTAAATCTTTTGTGCGATCTCACAAAGAATTCAGATTAATTACAATAATTAGTTAAAACAAACATAAACAAATTAAACTAGTAAAAGGCTCAGACACAGAAATTTACTTGGTTGCTAATCCAAGACGATGGAAGTTTACTCTCAAAATCTCTTTCTGGCGGAGAAGCCTTTTACAGACTTTGGAGCACAAGACAGAAGAAAACTAAGTAATGAATTGTATGCAGTTGATGGATGAGTTGAAACTGAGCTCTAGGGGCCTATTTATAACCCCGGTCAAAATTATCCGTTTGCTGACGTGGTAGTACTGGGGTGCCCGAGTGCTCCAAGGTGCCTAACATGTGGCCTGAGAGTTATTCGCAGCGCAACAGTCACAAATAGTAGATTGGTTGATAACTATGGATTCTCGAGCGCCTGTATGCACAGGAGCGCATGAGTGCTCAGGCGCCCGAGATCCTGGGCGCTCCTATCCATACGAGCGCCCAAGATCCCGGGCGCCCATATCCATATGGGCACACGAGAAGCCTTTGGTCAGTAACTAGCTAACTAAATTTTAGTGGGTCTTCTTTGGGTGATTTCTGGCCAACGAAATTAGGCTCACCCGAACCCGACTCTGGCCTTTCGCCCCTCGAGCGCCCTTCCTTCCGGCTTCTCGTCCCTCGGACATCGCGCACGTCCTTCTCGCTCCACCAGTATACTTTTCCGCAGCTTCCGCATCCTCGGATGCACCGAGCCCGTCAACTCACTTTCCCATGCAATCATTCTCGTCCACTACGTCTTACGCTCGATTTCCTCCGCTCCTAAGTTCCTGCACATTTAGACAGAGGGATCAAAAACCAACATGACCTAACTTAACTTGGTTGATCACATCAAAACTAACCAGGGCACCAACAATAATCTCTAATATTTCTCAAATATCTGAAAATCCACTTGATCGCATCCTAATATTGTCGACCAGGATTTGAAAGAAACTTGCTCACCGTACTAACAACTTGTGCCAAATCAGGTCATGCAAACCATGACATACATCAAACAATCGCATTGACATAGTGAATCTTGAACCTTTGATATCTTCATCTGTCCTTCGGTGTTGTGCAAGAGATAATTTGAAATGATACGCTAGACTTCATATTTCCTATATTGAATCTGTCAAGCACCTTCTCAACATAACTCTATTGAGACTCGGCCTCTATGTATCTCCTTCCCAAGAATTTCTTAGTATCACCCAAATCCTTCTTGTCAAATTTCCTGCACAACAACTTCTTCAATTTATTGACCTCGATCAAACTCTTTACAACAATCAACATAAACTAGCAAGAAGATATGTGAATTATTGTCAACGCTCTTCATATAAATGCAACAGCTAGTCATACTCACGGCCAAATTGTCCCCCTGGGCATCTCCGTGTCACGAGTATGCTCTTTTCCTCAGACCTGGACTGTACCAGTGCCCACTGCGACTGATAGGGCTAGCACATGCCTCCTGGTATGGTCATGCTTCATGGCATGACCATGTCCCATGTCAGCCAAATACGAGCCGCTCCTTTTCGGCCAAATACAACATATAGAAATTTAAATTTTTATTTCAAATTTCAAAAGTTAAAGTAGATCATGTTTTAAATGAGATGCAAAAGGAAAAAGCAATTTGATCAGCTGATATTTGATAAAGATATGAAAGAATTTAGGGAAGCAAGATACTGAACAACTTACAAAATTATTCAATCTGATATGTAAAATAAAAAAATTTAATCAATGGAAGATAAGTACTCTAGTCCACCCATATAAAAATAAATGAAGCATGGAAAATTATGTGAATTATACGGATATTAAACTAATGAGTCATACCATAAAAAAAATAATAGAAAAAAGACTAAGAAAGGATATCACGGATTCACGGTAACTAAAAATTAATTTGAATTTATACCTAGAAATTATACATATTCTCAAGCAACTAATTAAAAAGTATTGAAAACAAAAGCAAGACTTACACATGATATTCGTCAATCTAGAAAAAGCTCATTATAGAGTTTTAAGAGAAATTAAGTGGAGAATTTTAGAAAAGAAGAATGTTATTATAGCGTATATTAAAATAATTAAGGATATGCATCATGATGTAATGATAAGAGTAAGAACATTAAGTGGATTAATTGAAACATTTCCTATAAAAATATAGTTACATTAAGGATCTATTTTAAGTCTTTATCTTTTTACATTAATTATGGTTGAACTTACTGAACACATCAAGATACGTTGCTATGATGCATGTTATTTATAAATGATATTGTTTTAATAGAGGAGATACGTGAATTATTAAATGCTAAACGTGAATCTTAGCGAAAACATTGGAAGTGAAAAATTTTAGGCTTAGTAGAGCAATAAATAATATATGAAATTTAAGTTTCGTAATATTAAACGTAATAAGACAATTATTAAGATAGGAGATGATGAACTATCTAACTGAGAGTTTTAAGTATTTAAGATTATTTTTTCAACAGAACGATGGAGTTGAGAGAGGTGTCTTATATAAAATATAAACATAAAAGTTGAAATAGATGAAAGCGTTAGGTGCTCTTTGTAATTATAAAATATCTCAAAAATTTAAAAGAAAGTTCTATAAAATAGTGGTTAAACCTGTTATATATGTTATATGGAGCTGAATGATAGGCTATGACTTCAATACACAAGTAATTGCATACGAGGATGAACGTATCAAAATTGAGAATATTAGAAATAAAGTTAGAGTTGTACATATTGAAGAAAAACATCAAGAGACACGTTTAAAATGATATAAATATATAGTTAGATTATCAATAAATACTTCAGTTGGACAAATTAAAATTTTGACAAATACACATTAAACATGGAGAAGGAATATCAAAAAAGATTTGATTAATAATTATAAAAATATTTAAATATAAATGATAATATAGTAGGGGATAGAGTTTAATGATATAGAAAAATTCATATAAATTTCATATAGTGAGATAATATTTGGTTATTATTATTACTTTTTTAATTTATAAAATATAATTTATTTGCAATGTAATTAATTAATTAATAAGATTTGAATGGCTGAGCATATTTCAAAAATATATTTATTTAAGTTATTCCATAATTACTAGTAAGTAATTCAATTTAATCAAAAATAAAAAAATTATCATCAAAATTATTTAAATTTATTAAAATCACATTAATTATTCTAATCGTCATTAATTTATTACCATAATGCTAGTAGCATTTATTAAATGGCCGCTATGATAATTTAAAATATATATATATTTTTTAAAATTGATCAAATTTAATTAATAATGATCGATAAATTTTTTTATATAAATGTACTACGTGTATAATATATTTTTATCATATTAAGTAAATAAAATATTTTAACATAGGGGCATAGGTTTCATCATAATCAAGTCCTTCTACTTGGCTAAACCCTTTAGCTACTAACCTAGCCTTATTCCTGATTATTTCACCTTGTTCGTTAAGTTTATTCCTAAAGACCCATTTGGTTTCAATGAACTTTTTTTCTTTAGGTAATGGTACTAAATCCCAGACTTGACTACGTTCAAATTGGGCTAACTCCTCTTGCATAGCTATGATCCAATCAGGGTCAAGTAAAGACTCTTCTACTAATTTTGGTTCAATTTTGGAAATTAAAGCAATTTGGCTAAGGTTTCTAAAGGTTGACCTAGTTTGAACCCTTAGTTCTGGATCACCTATGATTTGATCAATAGGGTGGGCTGAGCTGACTCGAATAGTTCTAGTTTGGTTAGTGAAGGTTTAGTCAGATCATGGTCTTGGTCCTTAATTGGGCTTTCATCTGGGTCAGTACCGGACCTAACAAAATCAATTGGTTAGTAGGTGTTTTGATCAGAGTTATTTGGGTCAGATGTTTCATCAAATTTTACATTTGTAGTTTCTTTAATTCTTAGGGTAGTTTTGTTATAAACTCGATAGGCTCTACTGGTAAGGGAATAACCTACAAAGATATCTTCCTCAACCTTAGATGTAAACTTTCCTAAGTGTTCTCTAGTATTTAATATATACACTTTACATCAAAATACTTTAAAATACTTAATATTAGGTTGTTTATTATAATAGATTTCAAAAGATGTTTTTCCTAGATTTTTATTTATAGTTATTCTGTTTTGTACATAGCAGGCTGTACTGACAGCCTCGGCCCAAAGGTATTTAGGTAAGTTGTATTCATTAAGCATTGTTCTGGTTGCTTCTTGTAGTGTTCTATTTTTTCTTTCTACAATTCCATTTTGTTGAGGTGTTTTAGGGCAGGAGAATTCATGGTGGTAGCCATTTTCTAAACAGAATTGATTAAATTTTTGATTTTTGAATTCCCCACCGTTATCGCTCCTAAGTCTTATAATTTTAACCCCTTTTTCATTTTCTATTAATTTGCAAAATTGAGTAAATATATCAAACGTTTCATCTTTATTTTTTAAGAATTTTACCCAGGTGAATCTTGAATAGTCATCTATAATTACTAAGCAGTATAGATTCCCACTAATTGATTTTACCCCATGTGAGTCAAATAGGTCTAGGTGAATTAATTCAAGAATTGATTTAGTTTGAGTTTGATTAGTTGGTTTGTGAGTTGATCTAGTTTGTTTCCCTTGTTGACAAGCATTACATAAGGTTGTCTTAAAGTTAGGTAACTTTGGTAGGCCTCTAACTAAACCATTTAGTTTAGGTAATTTTCTGAAGTGAGTGTGTGAAAGTCTCCTATGTCATAGCCAAGTCTCATCCTTATGTGTTAAAAGACAATTTGCTAGGGGACGGGTTAACCTAATTTCATAGATGTTATTGTGTCTATGTCCTCCAAGTGTGATGTTTGGGTTGTCAGTGTGTTTGATCATACATTCATTGGACAAGAACCTAACCTTATACCCAGTGTCACACAAGTGGCTGATACTTAGTAAATTGAAGTGAAAGTTTTCAACAAGTAAGACATTTTTAATTATAAAATCAAACTCAAGTTCAATGTTACCTAGGCCAATTACCTTAAGTTTACCGTTGTTTCCAAACGCAACTGTCCCTAGACTTTTGTACTTGAGTTTTATAAACTTGGTGGGATCCCCAGTCATATGTCTGGAGCACCGACTGTCGATAATCCACTTGTTTTTCTACAGTTAAATAGGAAATTTTTAGAATTTAGTTTAAGTTTTTAATGAGTTAAAGGAATGATTTAAAGAAACTTAAGAATTTGAACCCAAAAAAAACTTAAGAAGTTTAAAATTTTGAATTTAAAAAGCTTAGGAGAATTTGAATTTTGAAAAACCTTAAGAAATTGAAGACTTGAAGTTTTGAAAAAGTTAAGGAATTTAAAATTTGAATTTTGAACAACTTAAAAAAAACTTAACGAATTTGAAAATTTAAATTTTGAACAACTTTGAAAAATATGAAAAAAAACTTAAGAGTTTTGAATTTCGAGAAACATTAAGAAATTTAAAAAATTTAAGATTCTGAATTTTAAATTTAAATTGGTTAATTTGAATTTTAAATTTTGAATTTGTTAATTTGAATTTTAAATTTTGAACTTGTTAATTTGAATTTTTGAATTTTGAATTCATTTTTTTTTGAATTTTGAATTTTGAATTCATTAATTTGAATTTTGAATTTGTTAATTTGAATTTTGAATTTTGAATTTGTTAATTTGAATTTTGAATTTTGAATTTTGAATTTGTTAATTTGAATTTTGAATTCATTATTTTGAATTTTGAATTCATTAATTTGAATTTTGAATTTGTTAATTTGAATTTTGAATTTTGAATTTGTTAAATTGAATTTGTTAATTTGAATTTTGATTTTTGATTTTGTTAATTTGAATTTTGAATTTTGAATTCGTTAATTTGAATTTTGAATTTGTTAATTTGAATTTTAAATTTTAAATTTGTTAATTTGAATTTTGAGGTTTGAGTTTAGTTGTCCTTATTCATCTCACTTGATCTAAGTTGTCAATCAAAGGGATCCTATGATTTGTGTGAGATAAGTTTGAGTTTGATTTATAAAAGTTAATCTGACCTTTTGTTAGATTCAGGTTTGACAAGAAGCAGTTTAAAAGTATACTTCCATAATTAGTTTCTAGGTCGTGGCGAGGCACAGAGGTCTTCTTTGGCCGAAGCCTTATTGGATCAACAACCACTTTCTAGGCAAAACCGCTTAAAGAAGTTGTACTTTTAACCTACCTATTGAAACTCCTTGGTCTAACTAGTCTAGGATGTGGCGGGGTAGCTCCGGCTAGTTCCACTGGGCTAAGAAGACCAAATAAAGGACGTCTTCCCCTACATGACTCCTTAGATCAGCTTCCCTAACGTACTATCAGCTCGCCCTATCCTAGTACTGAGTAGGTCAAGTGTCAGACTAACTTTTGAAACTAATCCTAGGTACCCAGACGGGTAGAGGGTGACTTTGAGGTGCCAACTAATTTGGTGCCTCCCCCTAAATTATAAGTAGGGTGTTTAGGGTCAATGTAATGAATGTCCTTCTTGGGGACATAGTATTGGTTCTGCCCTACTTGCTTTGTTAGGTAAGCTTTCGGGACCCACGCTTTTCGTCGGTTTTCATGTGGGTGGACAAATGAGATAAAGGATTTTTGGGTCGATCCTGATTTATATCCTATCCCAGATTTATTGTACACGCCCTTTTGAGATCCAAGAATAAGGTCAAGATTCTTGGACCGGGTTGTAAAAGTTGTTAGTAAGTCCTTAAGGTTTTGAACTTCACCCTTTAGGGTGGAGTTATCATTTTCCAGTTCAATTGTTCTTTCATTTTGAGTTGATTCAGTTAAGGTTTTGGTATTAATTAATTGCTCCTTAAGGTCTTGATTTTCCTTAAGGAGCTGGTCATTCCTAGATTCAGATGCAAACAAATTTTTATTTAAAACAGAGATAATCTTAAAAAACTTTTTATTAATTGAATCTAAGTATACCTTAGTCGAGCCATCCGAAAAGAGTCTGATCTCTTGGCTCGACTCGTATTCAGAATCTTCGTCACTTTCCGAGTTCGATCCATGTCCGGTTGCCATTAGCGCCAGGTAACTTGAATTTTTTGGTGGTTCATTGTCGGAGTCGTCCGAGATCTCGTCCCAGGTGGCTTGTAAAACCTTCTTCTTCTTGTTCTTCTTGGGTTGGTCCTCCTTTTTATAGGGACATTCATGTTTGAAGTGCCCCTTTCTGTTGCAACTGAAGCAGGTCATTTTGCTTTTACCTTCATTGCTGATGGGCTTCATTATCTTTTGGAGGTCCCTTTTTGAAAACTTGTTCTTCTTTTTGGCAAAGACTTTTCTTACCAAGTTTACCATATGCTCCTCGTCGTCTGAGTCTGACTCTGGTTCTTCTTCGGATTCTTCTTGAATATTCTTCTTCGACTTGACCTTTCTTGAAGAATCTGCAAACAAAGCAAACCCTTTCTCGGCCTTGGCGTTAGTTTGTTCATGCAACTCTAATTCACAAAACAGTTCGTCTAAATTTATTTTGGAAAGATTCCTAGAGATTTTATAAGCATCTACAATGGATGCCCATAATGAATTTCTAGGAAAGACATTTAGTGCATACCTTATAATGTCTCTATTTTCTTGTTTGTGCCCAATCAGGTGGAGTCCATTTAGTATGTCCTTGATCCGAGCGTGAAGTTGACTTGCAGATTCTCCTTCCTGCATTTTCATATTAAACAATTTATTTAAAAGCAAATCCCTTTTTGTTACCTTTGCATCAGTAGTGCCTTCATGCAATTCAATTAGTTTATCCCAAAGTTCTTTTGCTGATTCGGTTAGTCTGATTCTGTTCAACTCTTCTTTGGTTAGTCCGCACTGGAGGGTGTTCTGCGCTTTGAACTCGATCTGTGCTTTTTTCTTCATTTCCAGGTTCCATCTATCGAGCTTCAGTGGCGCCTTGTTTCCCTCGTCCATTGGTGGTTCGTAGCCAGTTTACACCGCGAACCATTGATCCATATCGATTTTGAGATACACTTCCATTCTCCGCTTCCAGTAGGGGAAATCTTCCCCGTTGAAGAGCGGAGGATGATCAATGCTGTAACCTTCACTCTGGGCCATCTGTGACTTAAAAAAACAACAAAACTCGTTCCAAAACTAAGTCTTGGATTAGTGGTGTGGTAAAAAAAAGAATAAGTGAAGAGCGACTCGAAATGATGTTGCACCAAATTCGAGTAAAACTGAACGAACAAAAGAAAAAGATCCAAATTTAAGCAACAATACTTAATTTAGATTGTGCAACGAAAAACACAAAATGCGAAAAACTGGATCTCCCCCGGCTCTTACGGTGGTTGCACCGATTCAGAGCGTACCAACGCTCTGATACCACTTGTAGGACCGATGCACGTGAGAGGGGGGGGGGGTGAATCACGTGGCTTTTAAAATCTTCATTATAGAATCAGAGTCGATAGAAAATTGTACGATGCTTTGAAAAACGTGCACAGCGGAAAAATTAAAACGAAAAGCGAAAGCGAAAAATAATAAAAAATTACACGAGGAGTTTTACTTCGTTCGGAGCCTTCGACGACTCCTACTCGAAGACCCAGGCTCCTTGAGCCTTTCCTGTGGGCAATCCACTAAAAACCTCTACCGGCAAACTCCCGGTAGAGTGATTCGAATACAAGATTAGGTGGAAGTGTAACAACTCTACACTTCCCCTTTTAATAATTTAAGTGCAGACAGAACAAAAATTATGTTACCCAACACTTAGATTTATCTGAAGCAGCTTGGGTGTTGGGAGCTATCTTCCGGCAGCGGTCGGACAGCGTCGAGTCAAAGCACAAACCACAGCAGAGGAGCGTGGAAGCAAGAGAGTGTCAAAGCTTGAACCAGAAAAAAAAAATTTTCTTTCTCCTAGAGGGCTTGCTTGCTTCCTTTTATAGTGCTTCGATGCATGATCTTCTCAGCTCAAATTTTATCCATCAACAAGAAGAAATAATTCAAACAAGATAATGTTTCTATCTTTGCTTCACTTAAATAATTTAAATAAAATTTAATCTGAAAAAGTTAACCAAGAGGTTTTATCCTCTTACCTCACCAAGGCTTTTTGTTTTTCGAAAAAATAATTCAAAATACAATTTAAAAAGAGATTTTATCCTTCTAGCTAGGCTTCACGTGAGAATTTTAAGCATTAATAGGAATAATTAGAAAATAACAATAAGATTTTATCCTTAGTAGGAATAATTTTATTCTCTAAAAAATAAAAAATACGAATAATTTAAATGAAAATTTATCCTCCACCGAGGCTTTAGATGAGGAATAAATTTATAAAATTAACCTACAAAATCTAATTAGTTCACATATCAAATAAATCCTATAAAATAGAGTTAATGAATTTAGAGTTAATTAGACCCCGTCCAAACCTGGATAAGGATCTAACTAGGACTCAACCGAGGTCACCAAAATGGGCCTAAGTTGGACCGCGCCTATAGTCCTAAAATAGGACCCGTCCTCACTGGTTCGCTCCTCCAGTGACTTACCTTACTTACCTCGTGCAGCTCTACTCAACTTCTTAACCCACCAGGTCTTCCTGCCAGGGCTCAACCACCCTGGTCTTTTTGCCAAGTTTCAACCAACTTGGGCTTCAGCCAATTGTCAGGCCCCACGAACCCAACTGGACTTCCTGCCAGGACTCAACTACCCTGGACTTCAGTCTGGTGTCAGGTCCTAAGTCTTTCAACCCTGCACACTTAGTAAAGAGATCAAAACCAAAAGCAAGCCTAACTTTAACCTATTTGTCATTCATCAAAACCCAAGTTTAACTATTAGTACAAATTGCACCAACACAGACAACAATTTTTCCAACTCAAGCGCTCAGTTCTGTTTTCTCCGTGCTCGAGTTCCAAGCGCCAACAACGTTCCAGAACGACGACCTACTGCTCCGATCTTCAATTCTTTTTCCGGTCGCCGGTATTTGTTTTTAAGTGCTTAACTTTAATTCTGTATTCATGCTTCAACTCTTGTAAGATTTTCCGAAATATAGAATTGTCCAACGAAAATGGTCAAGGACCGTGGGCCTTGAAGTAGGAACCGTTCTAGACTCCGAACCAAGTAAAAGAAAGTGTGTTAGCATTGATTTAATTTTCCGCTGCGTAATATTCTTTTCATATCCGAAATTTTTTATCAATATTCACCCCCCCTATCGATTCTAAACGATCCCACAAGTGGTATCAGAGCGGGTGTCTCAAATCTGGTGCAATCACCGATTGAGCAATTTTCGGATTTCTTTTTAAATTTCTTTTTAACATTCGTAAGTTTTTCGTTCATCGAGGTTGGTGCAACACCACTCGACTCTTATTATTATTTTTGCTACAGCACTACTAATCCAAGACTTAGTCTTGGAACAACGTTTCTTTTTCTGTGTAATTTTACAGAATAACAAAATTCGATGGCCAATCAAGAATGGAATAGTGCCCATCCACCGCTATTCTCCAGCGAGAATTTCAGATATTGGAAAGATCAAATGGAATCTCACTTGAAGGCTCATATGGACTTATAGATGATAATCCAAACGGAATTCACAGACCCCACAGAAGTTGGATCATCAATTGCTTGGGACAAATTGGATGAATCAACACTCAACAAGATTGAGACAGATGCAAAGGCGATTGCAATCCTACAATTTGGCTTAATCAAAGAACAATTCAAGCTAGTTGGATCATTCGAATCTGCTAAAGAGATTTGGGAGAAGCTAATCAACCTACACCAAGAGAACTCTGACATTGAGATCTTAGAAGGGGTGCTATCCGAATCATCGGAAGAATCAGACGAAGAAGAAGAAGGAGAAGAAGAAGAAGATCAAGTAAGCTATCTTGCACTCTCGGCATAAGCACAAGTAGCCGAGACAGAATCTAAACCCGACTTCGAAACCGAATCCAAACCAGAATCAGAAGATGAGTCTAGATCTAAGACGACAAGAATCAAGGGGGAGATTCCCAACGAGGAATCAAAAGGTAAAATTGTGAATTCAAATTTTAATAATCATATAATGTGTTACAAATGCAGGGAGAGAGGGTACTATAAAAATCAGTGTCCTACTCGTAAGAGTCGTTCTTCACCACCGACGACAAGGGAACCAGTTCCAGGAGCACGAAAGGACAAGAGTCGCATTCGATGCTTCAAGTGCCAGGAGGGCATTACAAAGATGAATGCATAGAAGGAAGCCCCAAGGATCTAGGACAACCAACCGAGATGGGTAAATTTACTTTATATGAAAATCCAGTTTTTACAATAGATGCTAATATCTTAAGTAAATTAATTAAATCATGTAAATTAATTAAGTCAAATTTCAGAAAATTAAGACAAGAAAATGAGACTTTGAAAACTAAAATTGATATGCTAGAAAAACTAATATATAATCTTGCAAACTTAGAAAATCAAGAAATTTTCTTTAATTATGATTTTACATAGACGATGCTTTTCTGCTTGATGTTTGTTTATTTTGTTTTCGCAATATTATTCTGCTTAGACTTAGGAATGGTTAGTTAAGGACAATACTTACTTGAAACTTGAACAATATAGTATTAGGAGGAGGTGAGATGATAGTATGTTAGGGAAGTCTGTCTAAGGAGTCAAGTAGGGTAAGGCGTACCCTATTTGGTCAGTTTAGTCCGGTGGAACTAGCCGAAGCTACCTCTCCAAATCCTAAACTAGTTAGACCAGAGTGTCTCAAAAAATAATTTGAAAATGATCTTTCTTTAAAAAGCTTTGTCGAGGAAAGGTTGTTGATCCAATAAGGCTACGTCCAAAGAAGGTCTCTGTGTCTCGCCAAGACCTGGAAGCCAATTATCGAAACTCACTTTTAAATTACTATTTGATAACATCAAATCTAACACAAGTTTCAATTAAATCATAGAGTTAACATTAAATCAAAGATAAAAATAATACATCTCACAAAACAGAAAAGGAAACCTATTTTATCACTTAGAATTAGGTGAGATGTTTAGGACCTAATTAATAATATAGTCCAACCCAAACTAACCAAATTAATTCAACTCTTAATATACATTTAATCAAATTCAATATGTTCAAAATTAATTTCACTTAATATTTTCAAAAATAAATTTTACGTAATATTTTCAAAAATTAATCTCACTTCATATTTTTTTAAGATTTTCCAAAATTTAAGTTTTAACTTAACATTTTCAAATTTAACTGTGTCAAATTTGAAAAACATTAAAGATTTCAAAACAACTCATTGTTGTTAATCAAACTAAGTCTTGAATGTAACTATATTAGAACCTAGGACTTGATTGAAATAATTATTGCTTGGTCAAATACTGGTCAACTCGAGCGCCCGAGACCCTCACGGGCACCCTAAGCCCTTCCTGGTATACGAGGCAGTCAACACTGCCAATTCTGAGCAAACTAAGCTAAGGCACCCGAGACAGTCTCGGGCGCCTCAAAGCCTGTCACGGGCGCCCTGGTGGCCTCACGGGCACCCGGAAAGACCTTTATAAACCTATGCTCACAGCTTCCTTCTCCACACTTCAAGCCATCTCCTCTCAACCTCTCCTCTCTTCTAAGGCGCCCCAAAGCTGCTTCAACCTTCCTCTTCCTATAATGCCGCCCTGGTATGAATTAGTTATGATTTTATGTTTTATTTTTCAATTTAATTTCAATCAATAATGTTAGTTTTTCTATTTACTTAGTAAGCGCCGAGTTACCCAAAATGATCCCGGTGCCGAGCCCAGTCCAGACCCTAGATTTCCTACCCTAGCTCTATTTAATAAGTTCGCACACACAACATATAAACCTATTAAGACTAGCTACTTAAATAGAAGCTTCTTTACCTAGTCTTGCCCTCTAGCCATAGACGTCATTACCTTCTACCAGCTAGAGCAGCTAGTATATTGCACCAGTCTCATCAACACGACCCTGTGTGCCGAATTCTACAACAACTTGATTAAAATTGATGACCTTTGCTATACCACTACTGTCTAGACCATTCCACTTACCATCACGCCTACACTCTTCAACCGATTCCTTGGACTACGACCCTCTCAGTCCACATTCTGTTGCTATCCTCCTACGGACCTTCCCTTCGCTCCTCCGTATTCACACATCTCTCTCTACTCTTACTTTTTCGGAGATGCGAGGGATCCGACGGTACAGTGATTTCGGTCCGTCGACCTGCTCATTCAGGACTATGCTCTGTATCGAGTCCTGATCTGTTGTATTCTCCCTCTAACCTCTCGAGATGTAGCACTGATGCGACCCTTCCACACCTTCCTACTCTATACGATGATCCACCACCTGGATATAGACATTGGTCTACACATGTTCCAGATGATCATCTACGCATCCAGTACCGCCACCCATGCTAGAGTACGGACACCCTACTGTCATATTCTCACCGCCCTCCTTCATCACCATGGTCGCGACATCTCTGTCGGAGAGGTCATCACGATGACCAAATTTGTCGAGATAGGGTCTAGGAACTTTTCATTAGCAGCCGTAGACATATCGGCCACCGGGGTCATTTCTTGGAGATGACGAGGTGCTCCACGCCAGATCGACTCAGACGACGAGGTGGACATCGACGTAGACGATCTCGCCGCCGAGATCGAGGAGCAGTTGCGAGAGTCTCCACCACCACCACCTCCTCTGACTATGGACCAGCGACTTGCACGGATAGGGATGGAGGTCCACAGTCTCCGAGAGGAGATGGAGGCCCATCACGTCAAGCAGAAAGATGCCCATCAGGCTCGACATGAGGAGATGATGGCGATGTTCCGCTCATGGCAGCCCGACCCATTTTGGCATCCTGACCCATCTTCTTAGACCAGCGTTGTATTTCTGATGATCTGACTTTCCCTACTTAGTAGGGTTGAGTTGTTGACTTACGTTATGCACTTGACTTGGTTACATCTATGCACCTGATTTATTTATCTACTTCATATTTGTACATCTGACTTATATTTTAGGATTGTGCTTAGTAGAGTAAGACTGTTCTCATTTTCTTTTCATATTTTTTTTTGAAAAATCCTTTTCTTAAATTTGATGAAATTAAAATTCTTTTTTGACTTAGATTTTTCAAAAATTACACCCTTTAAAACTAGGGTTTTCTACGCAATGGACTTAGCCTAGGATTTAACCCTAGAATTGCATGCTCCTATAGATCTAGAAGCCAGCATCTCACAAGCACATTAGGACACTTTGATCGATAACCTAGACTGGGTTGAGATGCTTAGGTCTATGCCTTGACTCAAGATGCTATAAGTCAGTGCATCAAGAGCAGTTGGGGTGATAAATACAGTTGAATAACAATCAAGCTAAGTGTTCAAGCATAGAAAATCTAACTTGATCAGATCACTTAACTTGACTAACCCTAGTGAAAGCTGCTGTTACATAATAGCTAGTAAGTAGCTAACTGAGTTAGACAGGACCCGAACAAGTTCAATTTAGTTTGTTTGATTTTTTTGCTTGGACTCACTAGAATTGGTTCAATATGTGTTTAAAATTCTACAAAATAAACTGGCTTTGATTCACAATTTTTTTCGACCAGTATCTTTTTTTTGATATATGGCAAAGAGGAAGAGTGAGAAAAAGTAATTTTTTTGAGAAAAGTAAAGTTAAATTTTTTTTTGCAAAATAATTTTTTAAGTGCACAAAATTTTTTTAAGTGCAAAATCTTTTTAAGTGCATAATATTTTTTAAGTGCAAAATATTTTTTTTAAGTGCGAAATCTTTTTAAGTGCAAAATATTTTTATGCAAATATTTTTGAGTACAAAAAGTGCAAATATTTTAAAGTACAAATTTTTGTGGTTACAAGTAAGAAAAGTTAAAATTCCCTTTTAAAGAAAAATTTATTAAAATCTTTCCAAAAGATGTCTTAACTTTTTTCAACTTCAAAAGTTTTGCAAAAGTAACTTTGTCAAAGTTCGCTTATCTTTTTCTTAAAAAGACTTTAACTTTTTCCTCAAAAATGGAAACTTAATCTTTTTGAAAAACTGCATATCTTTGAAAGCTTCAGGGAGAGAATCTTTAATTCAGGGGGAGCTTGGTGCATGTTTTTCAAAAATATTTTTTTTTAAAGAGAGGAAAAATAAATATATCTGTTTGAAATAACTATTTTTTTTGTTTTAACTTAACTTTTGAACTAGGTTGCCATAAATCAAAAAGGAGGAGATTGTTGGTGCCGGAAGCACCAGATCGAACCTGGGTTTTGATAATGGCAGAGGATTCATAAGTTAAGGCTATGTTGTGATCTAATGAATCTGTTAAGTGTGCAGGAAAAGTCCTAGGTAAGCTAGGTACGAAGTCCTGGTTCGAGGAATTGGGCAATAAGTCCTGATCGTGGACTGGGCATCGAAGACCTGACCGAGGGTTGGGCAATAAGTCCTGGTCGTGGACTGAGCATCGAAGTCTTGATCTAGAAGATCGGGCAAAAGTCCAAGCCGGTTGGCAAAAGGTAATTTCTCCTGAGAGGAGTAGGCAAGGACGCGTTCCCCGGAAGAGGGAACATTAGGCGTCGGTTCGACCTAGGGTTCCATTTTGAAAGCCCAAAGTCAGAACCAAGACAGCGCAGGCTATTATTTGTACTTAATTTATCTAATACTATTGTTTTGGAACTAACCCTGGTTGCAAGAACAAAAGAAGGAGTTTTCTGCATCCCAGGCGCCTGAGAGGACTCAGGCGCTTGAGAATACAGGCGCTTGTGTTAATACAGGCACCCCAGATGGGTGATTCCAGAAGTCTGCGAAGCTGATCCTGCACGTCAGCATGGGAGGCGCCCGTGAGCAGTCAGGCGCCCCAGACGTCCTAGGCGCCCTGGATAAGAGGATAAGCACTGGCCGAGTCTGTGGACGAGGACGCGCCCAACTCGACTACGTGGCAAGCGCCCTACATCAACAGGGGCGCCCTGGATGTCCGTATAAAAGGGGTTCGCCCCCTTGATTCCAGACAACAATTTTTCCAACTCAAGCGCTCAGTTCTGTTTTCTCAGTGCACGAGTTCCAAGCGCCAACAACGTTCCAGAACGACGACCTGCTACTCCGATCTTCAATTCTTTTTCCGGTCGTCGGTATTTATTTTTAAGTGCTTAACTTTAATTCTGTATTCGTGCTTCAACTATTGTAAGATTTTTCGAAATATAGAATTGTCCAACGAAAACGGTCAAGGACCGTGGGCCTTGGAGTAGGAGCCGTTCTAGACTCCGAACCAAGTAAAAGAAAGTATGTTAGCATTGATTTAATTTTTCGCTGCATAATATTCTTTTCATATTTGAAATTTTTTATCGATATTCACCCCCCCTCTATCGATTCTAAACGATCCCACAAGTTCTTTGTCTTTGATCTGTCCAACCATCAGCCATAAGTGTGCAACCACTTTCTTTCCATTTATTCCGATAACTATCCACAAGTAGTTGACATTCTTTCTTAAGACCTCCTAATAAATAAGCCCTGAATTTGTCACAAGAAGGACCTTTATAACCAGGTCCAATACCAGCAATACCATCCAGTGCATCTTTAAAGAAAGGTGACTGAATTGCATTAAAAGGAAACCTTGCATGAATAAGTCATCTAGCAATTCTCAAATCAACTTCATGTAATGCCTCCTTGCTTTGAAATGTACTTTTGAAACTTGGTTGGCCTCCCTGAGTTGATCTTGTTGCAAAGTAACTACTAACTTTTGTCTTTTGCTTGCCTTTGTCTCCAACAACTTGCACTTTAGATGGTGGATGCCTAAGATTAATCTCTTGTTCAAATGTTTCCTCAGTCTCATCAACAAAGCTCAGAGAATCATCTTTATTTTTAGTTTTCTTGACTTCTTCCAAACTTGTCAATATTTCCTCTTTCACATCATGAGAAACTTTTATGCATTTAGCTATATTTTCTATTTTTCTTGCAAGATGTTGTTTCATCCTATTAATCCCTCCACCATTGTATTGCTTTAAACAAAGCAAGCATGTATATAATGGTCTCCCTTTCTCAATTGTCAAATTAAAATACTTCCATGCCGGATCAATTTCCCCATGACAAAAACTTGAAGAAGATTGGCTGTCAGGATTGGCAGCTGCAGCTTTAAGTACGATATTACTATTTACTTTTATAGACTGATTTGGAGTTGGAGCATTCATATCTAAATCTATAGATTCTAAACAAATAAATGAAAAAATAAATACAATTAAATTCACATTTTACATAATGATAATCACTGATTAATCAGTTAATCATAATGAAAAAGAAAGGCTGTGATGCGGCAAAAGGCTGTGATTAATCATTAATCATATTACCTTCAACGGTTGAAGACCACAGACCACATACCACAGTGGACAAGCGAAAGGCTGTGATGCGTGAGGTTGGCAGGGCAAGGTAGGCGCGATGTAGAAAATCGAGCGGCATGGCGACGTGGCAGTGTAGCACGCCTGGTGGCGGCTGGGCAATGCAGCAAGGCTCGCGACGGGCCGAGGCTGGCGGAGGCAAGGCAATGTGGCGACGCTGGCGGAGGCAGGGTGATGCGGGGCGATGCGGCAAAAGGTTGGCGATGATGGCAGAGACGGGGCGATGCGGCGACGCTGGTGGAGGCAGGGTGATGCGGGGCGATGCAGCAAAAGGTTGGCGATGCTGGCAGAGACGGGGCGATGCGGCGACGCTGGCGGAGGCGCGGCGACGCGGGGCGATGCGGCAAAAGGCTAGCGACGTTGGCGGAGGCGCAGCGACTGGCGACGCTAGCGGAGACGCGACGACGTTGGCGGAGGCGGGGTGACTCGGCGACGCTGGAGGAGGCGGGGCGACGCGGAGAGAAGGTGGGGCGATTTTCGGAGAGAACGCGAGAAGGCGAGGCGACGTGGACTCACGGAGAGAAGGCGGGGCGACGTGGTCGAGAGATTACTGATTACGTGAAATGAAAATTTGGTTTTACGTTTTTGACTTTTTTTTTAATTTTTTTAAAGTAAGAAAGCCGTAAAAAGGAGAATAAAATAAAATAAATAATAAATAAAATAAATCAAATCGGTTTATCCGGTTTGCCCGGTTCACCGGTTCCCTGCCGGTTCAGAACGGTTCACATCCGATTTTTAAGCAGCCGATTTTTAGAGTCAACTCGAATTGGATATCCAGTCGTCGCTTTTAACGCGTTCAATTGTTTGAATGTGTTTATCACGTCAACGTTTAATTGCCAAGGCGACATCATTTTTAACATGTTGCGTGCATTCATCAGGCGTTATAACGGCCCGATGAACACATTAACATATTGCGTGCGTTCATCGGGCGTTATAATGGCCCGATGAACGCACGAATGTAAATGCTCTAACCGTTGAAATAAAAATATTCTGAGTGGCGTGCCTTTTTATTATTTTTTTTTTCAAAAATGCTCTTTTGATTCTTTATTAAGAACGTTTTAAGCATTGGCCTTTAGTTAAGGAAAAAAAATACCAAGCATATGACTTTTGACCTAACTATTGAGATTCGATTCTATTTGATTAGATGAGTGAATTAAGCAAATGCTCCAAATCATGTATAAGCACGACATGAACGTTTTTAATTTCTATTATTAATCAATTACCTCGAATAAATTATAATTTCTAACTACCACTAGAGTTAATAGTCCATTAAGGTTGGCTGGAGATAATGGTACAATGACATATCACCTTTTCAATTTCTTATCCATCTAGGAGCACCCTCCCTCCCTCCCACAATTGTCAAAAGAAGCAACTCCTTGTCGAACTTTTTTTAAAACTATTTTTATTAAATTATTTTTTATTTAATATTTGTTTTTAAAAAAAATATTCTTATTTTTTTATTAAATTGATTTTTTTTTCAATTGGGCTCTTTCATTTTTTTTATTAAATTGATTATAGATTTAAATTTGTAAAAATTTAGTTATATATAAGGAAAAATATAAAAGAGAGATAAGAAATATATAATAAAAAGTGTGAGACTCACGAAGGAGAGATATATGGAGTTTTTTATTTTTGACATGATGCATACGTGGCAACGAAGGAGCTCTCGAAGAGCTTCAATGACTGTAGATGTTCTTAACTTCGATGAATTAACGGATGAATCTGTGGTTGACTCAAGTGTAGATAGAATTCATGAAAAGAAATGTAAATGGTAAACACTTACAAGAGAACAACCCTTTAAATTTTCACGAACCAAATCCCTTATGGTAAGGTACAAGATGTTCTTCTTTCTTCCTATCTCTCTCTCTACTCTCGTGGAATCAAATCCACTTTTATACTTGGATGCACGACTACATGCATATCATGAGTCATGCAGAAATTGTACGTGCTAGCAGTTACAGTAACTGCCAACATCTCTCACTAGTCCAAAAAAAACGACAAAGACAAAATAGTCACAAAAACCAGATAGTCATAAAGGCAAAATAAGAAAGTTATAAAGACTATATTAGAACATTTAATTCATACTTAAGGAAACATAGTTTGTGCGACAATAAACATATTGAGCAATCAAAGCTAAAAAAGTTATCACATTTTACATAGCATCTCATCAACACAAATTGAAAACATTAATATCTTGTATTTATCCTAGATTAAATTATTTACATCAATATGAACACCTTTAATCTTCATAATGGTCATTATGTCAAGAACATGTTCAATATCTATAATAAATATAATTATTGGCAATCACATTTTAAGTACTCAATAAAAAATATAATTGGTCGACAAATGAATAAATGTCAAAGATGTAAATTTAGTTTAATCTTCTTTTTAGCTATAATCTATTTATTCTAATCAGTCACTTTCATATTTATGTTTCATAGACTAAATCATTTATAGTCAATAGATACATGCTAAAGTAGCAATCACTGATTAGAACTTCAAGCAGACAGTTAAATAGTCGCTTAGGATAAAACTGAAATTAACTTATAATCTCCAGAGTCTCACATAATAGAAAATCAGGGATCCATTCTCTTACTATCCTTTTTGTAGCAATAACACATGTGATATAAATCATATATTATGATATTTTTCTCTTTGCTATTAAAGAGTATATTTTTCTAAATTTTAACATCATACAAATTTAGATCTAGATATTCTCAATGCATGCCTAGTCCTAAATTTAACTCATGAACTCTAATCTAGCCTCCAGCAAGATTAGTAAATGATGGGTATATTTGCTCTGATCATCAATATCGTAAATGATCTCTTCGTGATACAATTATCAAGACGATTAACTTATAGGTATGTCTCCATTCACAACTTCTCAAGTTGTCCCATAAAAAATAACCTTACATCTATTTATACTTAACAAACATGGTAGATTGTCCCTGTGAGTAGACTAATTAATCTCAACCTACCAACATGCTCATCGAGAATTTATCAAAATGTAACAAAGATATATACACGAAATAAATCAAATCATCTCACATATTTTATTATCTTTCAATATGTTCAATTTTTCTTTCAGCAATCTCATTTTACGGTAGAGTTCATGGAATTGTTAATTATCTAATAAACCCTTTATCATTATACATTGTTATGAACTGATCAGACAAGTATTTACTCCCATAGTTAGTGTGTAAAGTTTTAATTTTACGATCCAATTGATTCTCAATTTCATTCAAATGATGCTTGAAGCAATCTAATACTTCATATTTATGAGAAATCAAATACACATGACCAAAACGTGTGAAGTCATCAATAAATATAATCAAATAAGAACCTCTATGATTAGTCTTCACATTCATCAAACAACAAATATCCGAATGAATTAATTGCAATGATGATTGAACTCTAATAGTCTTACCAAATTGTTTCCTTGTTGCTTTTTAAGCAAGACAATGCTCACATACAGACAAATTAATCTTAACATTAGCGCCTAATATATACTCGCTAATCTATTCATTCGTTCTTGTTTAATATGTCTTAGCCCCCGGGGCTATGGTGCAGCGGTAAGGCAACTAGTTATTAACCCAGGCATCCGCGGTTCGATCCCCAGCTACGGCGCATTTTGCAGGAATTTTTCCTCCAAATGGGGCGCAAACCCTGGGACGCTGCGCTTCTAAACTGCCCACCGCGAGCGCTTCCCGATTTACCCTGGTGACCGGTGGGAAACTTTCGTGGGGCCGGGCCAGTCACCCCATGTTCAATTTGTCTGCTGCCTGGTTCATCATTTGTTTGATATGTCCTAATTTAACATGTCAAACTTCATTACTAATATTAACATCACAAGTAAATACAATGATTGAAAAATAACCACTAATTTCATAATTAATATTTGGTTCCATATCAAGAACGATAAAACCATTTGTTATAAAAGCTTGTCTAGAAAAATAACCTCTTATTCTTGGATTCGAATGCACGAACAAAACCTTCAGCCAGAAAAACTTGTCTAGAAATCCTTATGAATTCTATTTTCTCCGCCTTCAGTTCAACATGACTCAACATGACATCAAACATCAGCGAAAATCTTAATACTTGCACTATGAGTTGACGATCCAGAAGTTTAACATTTATGATTAGACATCAAATTTGAAGAATTTTTTTTATAAAATATACAGAGATCGTACCGTAAATATCTAGATGATAATTATCCTTATGTTGCACCTTAGTCTCAGGAATAAAATATAAAAAAACAATAATAACAAACAGCTCATTAAGGCTGCGGCCAAGTACAGCTATATCAAAAGCATAACTGCCACCGGGGCTATGGTGCAGCGGTAGGGCGACTAGTCGCTTTCCCAGGCATCCTCGGTTCGATCCCCAGCTACGGCGCATTTGCAGGAATTTTTCCTCCAAATGGGGCGCGAACCCTGGAACGCTGGGCTTCTAGACCGCCCACTGCGAGCGCTTCCCGATTTACCCTGACGGCCGGTGAGAAACTTCCATGTGGCCGGACCGGTCGTCCGAGGTTGGTTGGTAACCTCATTAATCATTTTTTTTTATATCAAAAGCATAACTCGGAGTCGGTGGATCTTTTCTCTTCCTTGTCCTCGGAGAGCTTAAAAGTGAAGGAAA
>JAGFNQ010007388.1:500469-577274 GCA_024364735.1 Boesenbergia rotunda | reverse complement strand
TTTTACGGCTCGCCCCAGCCATAGGTTCCTAGGGGTCCTTCCTTCCCATAAGGGATGGAAGGAACGTTTTTCATCCAACTGCCCGTGCTCCCTTTCAGCCCCATTCGCTGGAGGGAAAACTACCAACTCTCTTGGGCTAGGAGACTTTCAACAGGATTGGGCTATCAACGTGCTAGGATCATCCTGTCCTGCATGGAGTTTAGCGGCCCCAGGCCAGTGCAGAGTGATGAACTCATGTACCGAGCGGGGCTCAGCCCTAAAGTCACCAGCATGAGCCCCAGCCTTGGTAAGCTTATCCTTTTACAAACGTTTGTTAATTCTAACTGATGTTTTGTTTTGTTTGTGCATTGTATAGGACGTCATGTTGTCCCGGGCGATAAACCAGCTCCTCAAATGAGAGCAAGCCAACGAACAGGCCTTGACCCCTCCTCCAGTTCCTTTTGCCCTGTCGGTTGACTCAGCCGAGTTTCCGGAGGAGGCAATGGAGCAGTTCGGCGAGCAAGGGACATCGGAGCAGATCGAGGCACCAGAAGCGACTGAGTAGCCCATCGACCAAGGGACGCCAGAGCTACCTGACCTGCCTCTCATCATCATCTAGACGGGAGGGAATAAGGAAAAGTAGGCGTCCCAGGTCGGGCCATTAATGCTTAAATCGTCCAAGAGAAACGACTCGACAAGCGGTCGACAATCCGAAGGAGGTTGCAGAACTTCGTACCCCGCGAGCTCCCCACTATCCCAAAGGAGGAGGACGTGTCCGTCCGTGAGGAGGAGGATACGAATACCCCTTCTCTGGACAATTCCTCTGATATTTCCAGAGGCAAGCAGGTGGTGATCACAGAGCCTTGACTAAGGCTTGACCGCCTGCGCCAGAAGTTTCAAGCGGCGATGGAGGCAGCTTCCAGAAAGCACCAACGGGTGCAACTGAAGGAGGTCTCTACCGAGGGTCATTCGTCCAAGGGAGCGTCCAGCTCTGAGGAGGACGTCCTGGGCCCCTCTACGGTGTCGTTCGAGGCACCTGCCATCCAAATCCTCCCCCCGCCTCAAAGACACCTCCTCTTCACAAAGCCTGGACAACGCGTCAAGGAGTCGAGGTGACTTGAGAGGGGGGGGCCTTGCGTGCCTCGGCCGGGCCCCTAGCCAACCTGCATGAGTCCTTCCTAAGATAACACTACCCGCTTTTTCTGTTACTATTATTCATATTTTCTATCCCTTATTCACGGTGGAAGGCCACTCACGACTACCTCTCTGCCGGCCGCCAATTATACTCCCAGCAAGAGATTGAACATCTAATCCGCCGAGTGTTTACATCGGAGGCAGAGGCCTATCATGCCTACAGAGGGGGCTTCATGCAGGCGGAGGTTAGCAGAGCTCTCAGGGCTAAAGTAGAGTACTATATGGACTCTCTGTTGGTTTCCGAATCCGCCCTGTACAGCTCCCGCCATCGGGAGTGCCTGATGTCAGAGAGGGCCATCACCCTTTCCAATGACTTGCGCAACTTGTCCCAGGAGCGGGAGCAACTCCAAGCTCGGGAGAAGAAACTGTCCGGGGACATCAAACTCCTAGAGTCTTCGACTAAAGCCCTGAATGGTCACATACAAGAACAAGCAAACCAGCTGGGCCAGAAGGAATCTATGATTCAAGAGGCATATGGTCACATGACCGACCTTCAAGAGGACATCGCCCGGGCCAAGTCAGAGATCTTGGTCACCTCAGAGAGGCTTAAGGAAGCCTTGGAAGATAGAGATCAACTGTTCTCTGAGGTGGCCCAGTTAAAGGTTGCTAAGGATGAAGGCGACTGAACTGCACCGCTACAAGGATGACAAGGCATCTAGACCGAGGCAGAGCTCAAGGTTAGGTTTCTACAGTCCGATGAATTTGGTGATATTTTGGCTGGGCAGATCCTGAAGCGCCTGAAGCAGGGCTTTAACGGTGCCCTCCAGCAGCTCCCAAAAAGACCCAATTGCTGAAGTCGGATGTAGACCTAAGCTTAATGAGTGTTGGCCAGGTTTGGGATGAGCTCCCGCCTGAAGAGAAGGAATTATAGAAGCTCTTCCCTCACCTACTCTACGTGTCTCCCCCTTTTTCTGCTTGTTAACTATTTTTCTTTCTGCCATGTACTTATAATGCACTCATCTATTTGGAATGAAAAAGATTTTGCATGATTTTATCTTGAGCCTTTTGAGGATATCTTTCACTGGAATGCTTGTCTTTCGCCACATATCCCTTTATTCTGTGGCACTTTGTGAAGACATACTTGGAATTGAGTAGCTTGTATCTGTATTCCGAGCTGGTGTTGTGTTACATCAAGTGAAGGGTCAAGATGTTGTAGTCATAAGGAGATAACTTCTAGCTCAGCGACCAAAGGAGAGATCGAGGCCATGGAGGAGAGCCCGGACAAAGGAGCTGCATGGCCCCGGGCCTCCTCGGCAGAGTTTAATAATTATATCGCCCATATGTACTTACATTTTATATTTCCTTCGGATGTTATCCTCCATGTACCCTACTCATAAGTAAAAAGAAACTTGTTACCTTTGTGTTGCGGGTACTCTTGTAATGATTAAACATCATGCTTATTTTCACTATCCGAGGGTGTTCCTCTATATCTCGTTGCCTACATGCTGTCTTTCCTCCCCTCTGTATGCCAACAGACCTTCCTTGGGGTTATGTTTAGAGGTAGTAGGATCTTTGCAGCTCCAGGTCAGGCATCCGTAACATCACGACCAGGCCTACTCACCTTGGGCATTCGCAGCACCATGAGGCAGCAAGGTTTGCTCAGCTCTTGGTTCGGCATTTGCTGCACCGTGACCAAGCCTACTTACCTTGGACATCCGCAGCACCGCAAGGCAGTAGGGTTTTTTTTAGCTCCTGGTCGGGTATCCACAGCACCACAACCAGGCCTACTCACCTTGGGCATCTGCAACATTGCGAGGTGGTAGGGATTTTTTTAGCTCCTGGTCGGGCATCCGCAGCACCACGATCATGCTTACTCACCTCGGGCATCCGCAACACCGTGAGGTAGTAGGGCTTTAGCAGCTCCTGGTCGGGCATCCGCAGCACCATGACCAGGTCTACTCACCTCGGGCATCTACAGCACCACTAGGAAGTAGAGTTTTAGCAGCTCTTGGTCGGCCATCCGCAGCACCACGACCAGGCCTACTTGTTAGTGATATGAGAGAAGTGTCCTAAGGCAATCGCCTTATGATTGTAATCATTTATTCTAATAAATGAATATTCACTATTTGAGTATACATGTTTGTATATTTGATTGAGATCTTAAACTCATTTACTGAATGTCCGCAATACAATTCACAGCATGAGAGAATTTGTGATGAATTCACAACTAGTGATTATCTCTACATGTGCAATTGTGAAGTATTGAAATTGTCCCTAGTCGATGAATTGATAAATACGGACACTATCAATTCTGTTGAGACTAGCATGAGTTATTCTCTAATCAGCTGATTCTCACTGGCTGGTGACATTGAAATGTCCGGAGATAAATATGAATGCTAGTTAAGGGAACTAGTTCATTGGAGTGACTGGCTGTAAAACTTCATATGGTAGTCTACATATAGATATGTCAGTGAAGTTCTTACTGCAACTTAAGTGCGATGTTCCTTTGACTTGCGGTGTTCAAGTCATCTTGGTCATGGAGACTTATACTTTGACATTTTAAGCAAGCATCTCTAAGGAGGTGTGGACCCAGGATAATTGGGTATAAGCCAAAGTGCCCGAAGATGTTTGAACAGCCTACAAAGGATTCACCACTCCTTGCGAGGAGATGTATACCCGAGGCCTATCGTCGGATTGTTACTCGAAGCCTCTGGCCAGAGCATGACATGTTCAGAGTATGAATCTCTTAAATACATGAGAGTAATTAGAATCCGTAGGACGAGAAAACGTTACTTGGGCTAGGTGTGACGTAGTCAGCCTAGTGGGGACTGACACACATAGACTATGTCCTGAACCAAGTGGGTATAAGATGGTGAAGGAAATGAGGCACGATTCATTATAGCTGCTGAAGGGTTTCAGAATTGTTTCTGAGGTCAACCGTTGATCTTTCGATTAATTGGGGATCATGATGTACTACTAGGTGCCACTCATGATCGTTCTATAATTGATTAATTATAGACGACCAACATAAATTGAAATCCTATTTAGTCACACGCACTACGAGTAATCCGAGGGATTTAAAACGAGTTGAAAAATTGGATTTTCCAATCGAGAGAGATTAAGTTTGGTTGAGCCAAACGATAAGTCGAATCTGAATTTTTCAGAGACGCATCGGAAGCGTAAAATGGCTAAGTCTTTTGAAGACTTAATAGATGAATTAAATAAGTTTAATTCATTGGGGCTTGGCTTGGATGGGCCGGCCAAAGAGGGCCTCCATCCTCTTTGCTTGGTCGGCCACAACAAAAGGAGAGAACCAAGTTTTTGGTTCAATTTATAAAATAAACCAAGTGTGGTTTGTTTTATAAAATTATGGATGATATAAATTTTTATATAATAAACCAAGGTTTGGTTTATTTTTCATGGAAATTAAAATGAACCATGGATTGGTTTATTTTATAAAATCAATCAAGGATTGATTTACCATGATAAGGAAATTTATTCCATAGGAGAGAAGAGACTTGATTGATTTTTTATCATGAATTAAAATATGATTTTAACCATGATATAAAATCAAACTTGGCATGATGGAATAAGTTATTCCATATTTGAGAGGCTTGATGGTTGAGAGGCCACTATATAAAGGACCCAAGGCAAGGCTTGGGTGATAATCAAAGAGATGATGGCATAGGCTCTCTCCCTCTCTTTCTCTCCTTCTCTTCTCCCCTTCTTGCCGTGCGCCAACCAGCCCCAAGAAGGAGCACCAGCCGGCCGCCCCTGCCGTTTCCCTACCGACCACCACCTGCTGCCAGAGAAGGAAGCTCCGGCCATCTCTTGGCCGGAAGAAGGTGCTGCCGGAATTAGAGTTTGCCGCAAGGATCTTTTTGCCGCAAGCCTCTTCTTTTGCTTCGGTGGAATTTTGATTCCGGCCATCCTTTTGTGGTTAGTCTTCCGACTTCTCTCTTGGTTTTTCTTGTCGCGTTCTCGGAGAATCTAGTAGTTCTCGAGAACACGAAACTCGTGGCTTTGCGAAGTCATCCCGAAGATACTCGGCGTGGACGCGAATAGAGGCGGAGCTTCCAAGGGACGCTTACGATTGGATCTCGTCCCTTCCTTCGAGTTACGCGAGGTAATACGTAAATTAGTTTATGTTTCTGCAAAATTTCAAATATATGATCATGTCTACACAAGATAAACTTGCATGCTTAGATGTGTGGTTAAATGATTTAGAGAAATTATTTATGCTAAACCTTTCACTGCACGTAATTAATTTTGAAATTATGAACCCGCATCCATGTCAACATGCACCCGGTCCCAACACTACTCACCTCGGACATCCGCAGCACCGCGAGGTATTAGGGTTTTAGCAGCTCCTGGTTAGGCATCCGTAGCACCACGACCAGGCCTACTCACCTCGGGCATCTGCAGCACCACGAAATAATAGGGTTTCAGGAGCTCCTGGTTGGGCATCCCCAGCTCCACGACTAGGCCTACTCACCTCGGGCATCTCACAGCACCACGAGGTAGTAGGGTTTTTGCAGCTCCTGGTCGGGCATCCGCAGTACCACGACTAGGTCTACTCACCTCAGGCATCCACAGCACCGCGAGGTAGTAGAGTTTTAGCAGCTCCTGGTCGGGCATCCGTAGCACCATGACCAGGCCTACTCACCTTGGACTTGGTCGGGCATCCGCAGTACCACGACCAGGCCTACTCACCTCGGGCATCCGTAGCACCATGAGGTAGTAGGACTTTTGCATCTCCTGGTCGGGCATCCGCAGCACCACGACCATGCCTACTCACCTCGGGCATCTGCAGCACTACGAGGTAGTAGGGTTTTAGCAGCTCCTGGTCGGGCATCCGCAGCACCACGACCAGACATACTCATCTCGGGCATCTCGCAACACCATGAGGTAATAGGGTTTTTGTAGCTCCTGGTCGGGCATCCGCAATACCACGACTAGGCCTACTCACCTCGGGCATCCGCAGTACCACGAGGTAGTAGAGTTTTAGCAGCTCCTGGTTGGGCATCCATAGCACCACGATCAGGACTATTCACCTCGAACCTGGTCGGGCATCCACAGCACCACGACTAGGCCTACTCACCTCGGGCATCCGCAGCACCACGAGGTAGTAGGATTTTTGCTTCTCCTGGTCAGGCATTCGTAGTACCACGACCAGGCCTACTCACCTCGGGCATCCGCAGTACCGCGAGGTAGTAGGGTTTTAGCAGTTCTTGGTCGGGCATCCGCAACACTACGACCAGGCCTACTCACCTTGGGCATCCGCAGCACCACAAGTTAGTAGGGTTTTTGCATCTCTTGGTCGAGCATATGTAGCACCACGACCAAGCCTACTCCCTCGGGCATCCGCAACATCGCGAGGTAGTAGGGTTTTTTCAAGCAAGTACACTGGGCCTTTGCAAGACATCTTGTTTGTTTCTTTGATTACTGAAACTATAAAATAGTGCCAACATGAATACAAATACATTGGACATCTCAAAGTCTCACCGAGTGCGATATGGTCAGAGATGATTTGCATGTCATGGCCTATCCAACCTCTTGCCCTTGTCGTCCTCTAGATAGTAGCTACCTCCGGTGAGCTTTCTATAGCGATGATGTAGGGTCCTCTCCACTGCGGCTCAAGCTTCCCAAGGTCGCCGACCGACATGATTCTCTTCCAGACTTAGTCTCTGACTTCAAAGGTGCGGGTAATTACTCGGCGATTGTATGCTTGTTGCATAGGTTGGATGTAGGCTAGTAATCGAGTAGCTTCCTTGTCTCGTACCTCTGCCACTAGGTCCAGGTTGATCATCCATTCTCGATCATTGTCTTCCTTGTTGTAACATTGTCGCCGGGCAGACTCCTCGCCTGCTTCCACCGGGATCACTGCCTCAGCTCCATATATGAGCTAAAAGGGACTATGACATGTTCCTTCTCTTGAAGTGGTACGGTAGGACCATAGAATACTGAGGAGCTTATCGACCCAGCTACCTCCGACGTGGTCTAGCTTTATCTTGAGTCCTCGAATGATCTCTTGGTTGACAACCTCGGCTTGACCATTGCCTTGGGGGTATGCGGCCGAAGTGAAGGCTTGTCGAATACCCAATCATTTGCACCATTTTTTGAATTTGCCCTCTGTAAACTATCTGCCATTATCCAACTCCAATTTGTGAGGGATATCGTACCTACAGACGATGCCCTTCCACAGGATCTTCATCACTACGCCCTCCGTGATGTGTGCAAGAGGCTCAGTTTCCACCCATTTGAAAAAGTAGTCCACCAGAACCAGCAAGAACTTCTTCTGTTGGGGCTCGATTAGAAATGGAACCACAATATTCATTTCCTACTGATCAAATGGGCAAGAGACTATGGAGACTCGCAGCAGCTCAGTCGGGCGGTGAGTGATATGCTAGTGCCTTTGATAGGCCTCACATCCAGTGACGAACTTGGGGGCATCGGGTTGCAATGTTGGCCAAAAGTATCCGACAGGATGATTTTCCTAGCTAGGGATCTTCCCCCAATATGGCTCCCGCAAATGCCTTTGTGGACTTCTCGCATGATGTAGTCGACTTCCTCTGATCCGACACACTTGAGTAATGGCCGGGCGAAGGCTCTCTTGTATAATTGGTCTCCAACTAGCGTAAATCTAGAAGCTCGGCTACGAAAGAGCTGGATCCCTTTATCATCAGCCGGCATGCTCCCGTTGCATAGGAACTTCACATAAGGTCGTCTCCAATCAGTAAAGGTAGTGCCCTTTGTCTCTTCCTCGATTTGAGCTACCGTTCCTTCTGGAGTACTGGGCTCATCCAATGTCCACGAGGTAAGGGTGCTAGCCAACCTGGCTAGCTCGTCTGCCTTGACATTGTCTACCCAGGAGATCTTCTGCAAAATGACCTACGTGAAGGAGGATGATCTTAGCTGCTCATATGGCTACATACCTCCGTAGGCGCTCATATTTTATCTCGAAGTCACCCTTTATTTGCTGGGCAACGAGTTGGGAGTCTGAATGCAGGATGACTCAAGAAGCTCCCACATGCTTGGCTGCTTGTAACCCTGCTAGGATCACCTCATACTCGGCTTCATTGTTGGTGGCTCAGAAGTGGAGTCGGATAGATAGATGCAACGTATCTTCCCGAGGGGAAACCATTAGTACTCCGACTCCGCTGTGCTTACTATTGGATGACCTATCGACATAGATCCTCCAAACTCTTTCGGCTTCAGGCTTTGGAACACCTTCGAGCACGAAGTCCGAAAGAGCTTGTGCCTTGATGGTAGTATGGGGTTGGTACTCAATCCCATACTAGCTCAGCTTTGTTGTCTATTTGATCAGCCAACCCGAAGCTTTCGGATTAGTGAGAACTCGTCCAAGTGGGTTGTTGCTGAGAACCACGATAGGATGTGCTAAGAAGTATGGCCTGAGCCTTCGGGCCATTAATACCAAAGCATAGGTCAACTTCTCCATCGTAGTATATCTTGTCTCTGCGTCCTTCAGGAGGTCCGAAGAAGTAGACCGGATACTGCACAGTGCCTTCTTCTCGGATGAGCACAGAGCCTACCGCTTGTTCAGCTGCGGACAGGTAGACGAACAATGTCTCCCCTTCCGCTGGCTTGTAAAGGATGGGGAGATCGGCAAGATAGGCTTTCAGATATGTAAATGCCTTCTCCCACTGGTCATCTCAGTCGAACTTGACTGCCTTTCTCAGAATCTTGAAGGATGGCAGGGTCCTGTAGGCAGACTTAGAGATGAACCTGGATAAGGCTGTAATTCTGCCATTCAACCGCTGTACATCCTTGAAGTTGCGAGGAGATGACATGTCGAGGATGACCTTCACCTTCTCTAAATTGGCCTCAATCCCCCTCTCTGTCACCATATACCATAAGAACCGTCCACTCTTCACCCCGAACAGACACTTGGCCGGGTTCAACTTCAGCTTGTTGGCCCTCAGGGTGGCGAAGGTCTCCTCCAAGTTGACTATCATGTCTTTTCCTTTATCGGTCTTGACCATGATGTCATCTATATAGACTTTCATGTTCTTCCTGATATGGTGCCTAAAGACCTTGTCCATCATTTGTTGATAGGTTGCCCCTGCGTTGCGTAACCCAAACGGCATAATATTATAGCAGTAAGTGCCATCTGCCGTCACAAAACTGACCTTTTCTTAGTCTTTAGGAGCGAGAGGAACTTGGTGATATCCTTTGTAGGCGTCGAACATCGAAATAAACTTGCAACCATATGTGGAATCTACTAACCTATCTATCTGAGGTAAGGGGTAGCAGTCTTTAGGGCAGACTTTATTCAAATATCTAAAGTCGATACAAACCCACCATTTACCACCGGGCTTAAGGACAAGTACTACATTAGCCAACCAAGTTGGGAATTGAACTTCTCTTATGTGTCCGGCCTTCAACAACTTGGCAACTTCCTCTCTGATAACCTTGTCCTGCTCGGGCGCAAAATGTCTCTGCCTTTGCTTCACCGGCCGAGCCCCGGGGGTCACATGCAAGCGATGCATGGCCAAGGCTGGGGGGGGGGGGGACTCCGTTGATCTCCTCGGTAGCCCACGCGAACACATCCCGATGGTTCTCCAAGTAGTCGATCAGACGTCTTTTCAGCTTCGATGTGAGGTCGGCAGTAATCCTTGTAACCCCCTCCGTCAATTGAGGGTGGATCTGGACCTCTTCGCTCTTGGCCTCCCTCGTTCTTCTTTAGGTCCTTCCTCCTCTCGAGGGTTGGCGAGGTCGATTTGTAGCATTGGGGTCTTCGGGTTCTTGCGGGCTTCAAACCTGACCTCCCCGTTGTAACATTGTCAGGAAGCTACTTGATCTCCCTTGACCTCGGTCACCTGCTCACCCACCGAGAATTTGATCTTTTGGTGGTAGACTGAGACCACCGCCTGGAATACGCTGAGCGGTGGGCGCCCCAGGATGGCGTTGTAGGACGATGGGGCATCCACGACTAGGAAGGGAGTCCTCCTCGCCCTCTCCAACACATCGTCTCCTAGGGACAGGGACAAGGAGATTTGTCCTATCAGCTGCACTCGATATCCGATGAAGCCGAAGAGCGGAGTGGAGACTGGACGTAGCTCAGCTCATCCTCATCGATCTACATTTGGTCTAGGGCCGCCTTGTACAAGATTTTCAGAACTACCAATATCCATGAAGACACTCTTACCTCATAATTTGCTATGCGTGCAAGAATTACCAGGGCATCCTCGTGGGGGGCCTCCACATCTTATAGGTCGTTCGGGCTGAATGAGATGACAGGGCCTCGACGTTGGCTACTACTTGTCCTGATGGCGTAATTTTCCAGCCGCCGAGTGTGGGCCTTCCTTGTCCGATGAGAGTATCCTTTGGTAGGAACTCCGAAGATCACTCCCACATGCCCCGAAGGAGGACCACACATAGGAGCCTTGCCTTTCTTGTGGTCTCGCTCGAGTGAGAGAGATCGACGGGGTTTTATCTCCCGACTCCTTCCTCTGGAACGCGATCAAGATCGCCGCCTGGTTCCCTCTTCTCTTGAATGCCGCTTGCGGGGAGAAAGACTCCGTCGGTGGGATCTCCGGCGGTACCCCGCTTTCCTCCATAGCTTACGAGGCTTAGTATCCACTTCCTTCGACAACCTTTTCTTCAAGGCGTGACACTCCTCTGTAGAGTGCGTTGTACTATCGTGGAAATCGCAGTACTTCTTTGGTGGCTCCGATTCCTGGGTGTCGACTGTCTCTACCAACCTTCTCTTACCAGTCCAGTGGTCCTTCCTAGAACGAGGATCTTTCGGCCGAGTCGGTGCTGGTGGTTCCCTTCTCTCGGACCATACCGCGGTCTGTATAGGGGCTCCAGATGGTTCCTTGCGGCGAGTATGCTGCACTTCTTCGACGTTGACGTGCTTGAGGGAGTGATAACTACCATTTTGTCGATAAATTTAGGCTCTCAAATCCATGTTTTGATCCACTTTTATATCCTTAAGTTTGCAATTATATTAGGTTTCATGTATTTCCTCTATTTTAGCTTTTAATTCAAATCTTTGTATATTTGAGATATTTTGGCACTAAAATGTGAATCTAATTTTGTAGGCTTCAAATGAGCATGTGCCTAGATCGGATTGGATCAAACTTGAGTTAGAATTGGATCCGGATCAAGGTGATCAAGCATCGGATTAATATGGGCCGTCCATTCAAGAGAACGGCTAGATCTAAGCCATCCGTCAACTTCTGGTCGATCCAAGCTCAAGATAGACTTAATCAAGTTCATGGATCAAGACCTGAAGTTTGGAGCCAAATCAGAGTCCATTTGACCGTTGGATCAAGTTTAAGAGAATCTAAGTCGTTCATTCAAAGATCAGAGCAATCTGAGCCACCCGGTGTAGATCTGATCGATCCGAGCTGAGAAGGAGCAGATCCTAACCCTTGATAAAGATCTAGAGGGTTTGGTTCAGATATGAAGAGATCCAACCGTTGGATGAAGCAAAGAGAATCACAGCCGTCCATTTCAAACTATATAAACTGCTTCTTCCCCAGATCCAGCGTCGTCGTCGCGTGTCGCAGCCATCGCCAGATCCAATTTTTTTCTTCCTTTGTTCTTCATTTCTTCATCAATTTTTACCTCATTTTCTTCATTAGATCGCGCGCGACCACATCAAACTCGATTCGTCTTCAAGAATTCAGATCGCGAAGGTAAGATCTCAGTTCAGTTTCGCTAATCCTAATTTTCGCAGTTGGAAGAGCTCGGTGAGGGTGTCGCCGGAGCTGTCCAACGTTCGACTCCAGTAATCGTTGTTGTCTTCATCGACCTGATGCCATCAGAGCTTCAGAGGGGTTCTCCGAAGTAATCTGAGGGTGTTTGAACGAGATCGACACTCAGCACAAGGAGAAGATCACGGGTTTCAGCTACTGACCGGATCAATTGATCGGACAGGGACACTACTGATCGGTCTGCAGACCGATCAGCTGAGTTCCTAATCGGTTCCCAATCCGATCAGGAAGAGCAGAGCAGAGCAAACTGATCCGGGGAACTTGTCTTCAATGGTTTTTGAGCCAAGAGGGTTTCTAGCTCATCCTTTGTGTGACGGCAAAGGGAGGTCTTGTGATGAACTGATTTGATGTTCTAATTAGGATTATTTTGATTTTAAACATGTATTTCTTCAAGTTGCTTTAGATTGTTCCATCTTCACTTCAAGTTAAGTTCTTAAGCTTTGCTTCATTCTATGTTTCAATTTCTGCAATTCATTTCCTGCAATTAATTCCCTGCAATTAGTTCTTAAGTTTCAATTCAAGAGTTTGAATTTAAGTGCTTAGTTTTTCAATCCATGCTTAAGCTAGGTTCATTCTATTTCACATTGTTCTTCCTTTATCGCAAAAACCCCCATTTTATCTAGAAAACCCAAATCATTAAATAACAAATAAACTTGCAAGCTCGAATTAACCACTCACAACTAGTCATTGGAAAAATACGACCTGAGACCCTCTACTACATTTTAACTTTGTTAGCCAAGGGTTTTCAGTTTATAAATATCTAAATTTGAGGCTCACTTGTGACACCTATTTTGGGGTCTTTCAGGGAGCGCCCCAGCAAGTCGTCGAAGTTGGTTGGCGGCTTCTTCACTAATGACCGGAAGCAGTCACCCTCAGAGAGTCCCTGTGTGAAGGCATCGAAAAGGATTTCCGATATTGCGGTTGGCACATCTTGCGCCACGCGGTTGAATCGCTGGATATAATCATTCAGCGGTTCCTTTGCCTTCTGTTTGAGGGCGAACAAATTTAACGTCGTCTTCTGATATCGACGACTACTGGAGAAGTGATGCAGGAATGCGGTTCTAAACTCCAGGAAGGAATTTATAGAATCCTAGGGCAACCTCTGGAACCATCTCTGGGCGACCCCCGACAGGATGTTCAAGAATACTCGGCACTTAACACCATCTGTGTACTGGTGTAAGAGAGCCGCATTTTCGAATTTGCAAATATGGTTCTCTGGATCAATTTTCCCATCGTAGTCGGTGATTCCGGGACCACGGAACTGCTTCGGCATGGGATCTTCTATGATGTCAAGCGAGAAAGGGGTGGAGGGTGCATTCTGGAAGGCCTTGGGTTCCTCTCTCTTCCCCGGTCCTTCTTCCTACCTTATGACGCTGGAAGTAACGGAGTTGGCCTTCTCCATATCTCCCAGGGAATCTAGTCGGTATGCTGGAGTTGTCACTACGTGTCCCACCGGTGGCGATACAGATTTTCGGTTGTGGGGATGTGAGGTGGAGATCTTGGGATCTTACCGTGCCCCGAGGCCGCTCGCCGTGATGCAACTTGCTCAATTTGGTGTTGTTCAAGCGCACCCTTGACGGCGTTGGCGACCAAGCGATCCAACTCCTCTTTGGTCAAGACAATGGATTGCCCCTCTGGATCTGTCATCCTTGTGCTCCTTCTAGTGCTTTGATTTAGAATTCCCACAAATGACGCCAAACTTGTTCCGGAAGGAATCGACGCGGATGACGGGTCACCAGAGTTCAACCCACGAGGATGATGACGAAGGGAAGTAGATCGCGCCCTGTGAGATCAACACGAGTGTTAATGGGAACACACCGGAGATTTTTCGACGAAGCTCACTCCGACGCTCAAGTCAGAATCTAGGTCACTTGCAGGAGGACAATAAGGAAGTAAAAGGTTGGTGAGTACAGAGAGCGTACCCCCTTTATCTGCGCGTTGAAGTACTTTATATACTTGAGGGCTTGGTCACGTATGTCTCCACGTTCTCCTCCACGTTCCTTACTCGTCGGTTACCTGATAATCTTTAGGTAACGGCCGCAGAGATTATTAAGGCCTTAATTGTCGCATAAAGCGGACAATAATTATCTGGCAACTTTTCTTATCCGGAAAGAGGAACGGTTACTTGAAATTGGGCTGTCGGATGTATGACTTTTCGGGCTCCACTCTTCTAAGATGATCTCGAGGTATCTGTTGGATCGGGATGGACCGGCTAGAGGGGGTGAATAAACGGTAAAAAAATGAAAGTGGAGGCACTTGTCTTTAAAAAAGAAACTTGGTCGCAACTGAGAACGTTGCTTCCAAGGCAGTGGACGCTCAATAAAAATCTCCTTTTGGCGGAGAAGCCTACAAAAATAGCATGCTAGACTTTTAGAGAGTTTACAAGAATGAATTAATTGAATTGAATGAAAAGGCTGAAACTCTAAGCCTATTTATAGCCTAAGAGAATAAATCTGGATTGTTGATTGTTGAGGAATTTTCTTTTGGCCGTTGATCCATGGATGCAATCTGAACGGTTGATCTTGGATGGGATTAAACTGCATCCATTAGATCTGATTAAAGGATAAGGTTTTATCCTTTAAGATTTTATCTTCTGCTCTAGACTTCGATGTTGTAATCTTCAAGTAATAATATCGACAGTAACTTGTTGTCATTACTTGCTGTCCGAAGTGGTAAACATGGCAATTTGTATAATTGAGGTCTTGGGTTCGATTCTTTTTATTAGCAAATAAATCCTTTGTTTTTCGAGCAAATAAATCCTTTGTTTTTCGAGTGCCCGGTTTGACATGGTCAAACTGACCAGTCTTTTGGTTCTTCGTCTTCTGGGTGATTTCCGACCAACCGGAGTTAGGCTCACCCGAACCCGACTCTGGCCTTTCGCCCATCGAGCGTGCTTCCTCCCGGCTTCCCGTCCCTCGGGCATCGCGTACGTCCTTCTCGATCCACCGGTGTACTCTTTCGCAGCTTCCGCGTCTCTCGGATTGTACTGAGCCCGTCAGCTCACTTCCCCGAACAATCCTTCTTGTCCGCTACGTCTTACGCTAGACTTCTTCCGTACCTAAGGTCTTGCACACTTAGCAGAGGGATTAAACACACCAGGACCTAACATAAATCGATTGATCACATCAAAATCAACTAGGGGTACTTACAATCTCCCCCTTTTTGATGTGCATCAATCCGAGTTAAGTTAGGGTAAACAAAATAAAAAAATAAAAAACATGCATAATAATGTAAACAATTTAAGTTCAAAAAAACTTAAATTCAGAAAAAGTCTACCCTTTAACTTAACCCTATTTCTCCCCCTTTGATCACATCAAAAAATGGAGAAACATAATTAGGGAGGAAAAAAATTTGAATTTTTAGATTTTTTTTTTGAAAAAATTTATAGTCCTACTCTCCCCTTTGATACCAAAATATTTTTCTATCGAATTTTGAAACAATTAAAAAAATCAAATATCTATAAAAAATTTGAATATTTTTGTCAAAGTCGAAGAGAAAGATATGATTTTGGACAAAAATTGTCAGCTTTAAATTTGTTTATTAAGTTTGAAAATAAAAAATAACAGATACGAGTTTTTGAAGAATAAATTTAAAAAAAAATTGAAAAATACTTCGAATTTTTTTTAAAAATTATAATGAGTTTTTTATCTATATCTGAATCATGAAAAATTAGATCAATGAAAATAAATTATTTCTATTTTTTAAAATTTTAATTTCAAATTTCGACCGAAAATATTCGAAAAATTTTAACATAATTGTGCAAAAAAAACATAATTTTTGTAAAAGAATTCTACACATAAATAAAAAAAACTTATTAGTTTAAAATAAATTTTGGAACCCAAAATAAATTCCTGTCTACGGTATTAATTAAAAACTTAGGCGGAATATAACTTTTGGGTACTTTTTTAAATTGACTCTTATGGTTTTTAAAATACCAATTTAAATTATCAGAAAAGCTTTTTTTCTTTTGGCGTAAATATGCAATATCAATTTCTAATTTTTGTACTAAGTTTTTCAAATTATCATTTTCATTTTTCAAAATATCAAAAGAGGATGTAAGTGTTAATTCATTTTTTTAATTTTTAATTTTCTTTTTCTAATCTACAATTAGATATGAGCAAGGCTTTAACTCCAGCATATAACTGATGATGAGGAAGAAAACAAACCTCACTTACCGGGTCGCTTTCGAAAAGCGAGCTTCTTTCTTCGTCGTCGGTTTCTTCTGACGTCTCTCCCCCTTCATCAATGCTCTCTTCTTGATGATTTGCCATCAGCGCAAGTCCCGCGCATTCTTGACCTTCTGACTCTTCAGATGAGGACTCATCCCAGGTGGCCTTCAGTGCCTTTTTCTTCTTTGGCTGGTTTTTGAGTTTAGGACACTGGTCCTTCAGGTGTCCCTCCTCTTTGCAGTTGTAGCATTTGATTATTCGCTTCTTTGGGGACCGTCTTCTTTTCTGCGTTCTTAAACATTTGTTAGCTTTAAAAAAACTTTTAAAAGAATTTACCATTTTTGTTATTTTAGTCGTCAGTCGAGGATTCCCCGTCGAGTTGGATCTTCCTTGTGTTCAGTGCGACGATATCTGCTTTCTTATTCTTTTCTACAAAATGAGATTCGTGAAGCTCCAAGGTAGAAAATAATTGCTCTAATGTACTTACCGTTAAATCTTTTGAAATGAAATACGCATCGATTACCGAGGTCCATTCCGGGGTTCTCGGAAATGCGTTTAAGACGTACCTTTGAGCGTCGCGACTTGTTACCTTTTCTCCGAGGTTCTCAAGGTCTGTGATTAATTCTTTTACCTTGGCATGTAGATGCGCAACTGATTCTCCATCCTCCTTTCGGAGGTTTGTCAGTTGGCTTCGAAGAAGGTCTCGTCGCGCCAGTTTTGCCTCTGAGGTACCTTCATGCAATTCCAGGAATTTCTCCCAGAGCTCTTTTGCCGAGTTGTAATTTCCGATGCAATTGACTTCTTGTGCGGGAAGAACGGCTAGCAGATGAAATTCCGCTTTGCCGTTTGCTACAAAGTCCACTTGCTCCTTCTTGGTCCACGACTCTATTTCTTTATCCTTGTCGTTGTTGTCTTTTGGAATTGAAAAACTATTTTTCAATATTAGTAACAATTCAATATCAGTTTTAAAAAATACCTGCATTCGGTGCTTCCACATCGCAAACTCCCTCTCAAACTTCGGCGGGTAGATTATGACTCCAACTATTTTCTTGAAATTGCTGCAGTCGGCGGTTAGTCCTTCTGCGGTGACCTTGACTCTGATACCGCTTGTTGGATCAGGTTGGACCGGCTAGAGGGGGGGTGAATAGACGGTAAAAAAAATGAAAGTGGAGGCACTTGTCTTTAAAAAAGAAACTTGGTCGCAACTGAGAACGTTGCTTCCAAGGCAGTGGACGCTCAACAAAAATCTCCTTGTGGCGGTGAAGCCTACAAAAATAGCACGCTTGACTTTTAGAGAGTTTACAAGAATGAATTAATTGAATTGAATGAAAAGACTGAAACTCTAAGCCTATTTATAGTCTAAGAGAATAAATCTGGATTGTTGATTATTGAGAAATTTTCTCTTGGCCGTTGATCCATGGATGTAATCTAAACGGTTGATCTTGGATGGGATTAAACTGCATCCATTGGATCTGATTAAAGGATAAGGTTTTATCCTTTAAGATTTTATCTTCTGCTCTAGACTTCAATGTTGTAATCTTCAAGTAATAATATCGGCAACAACTTGTTGTCATTACTTGTTGTCTGAAGTGGTAAACATGGCAATTTGTAAAACTGATGTCTTGGGTTCGATTCTTCTTATTAGCAAATAAATCCTTTGTTTTTCGAGCAAATAAATCCTTTGTTTTTCGAGTGCCCGGTTTGACATGGTTAAACTAACTAGTCTTTTGGTTCTTCGTCTTCTGGGTGATTTCCGGCCAATCGACGTTAGACTCACCCGAACTCGACTCCGGCCTTTCGCCCATCGAGCGTGCTTCCTCCCGGCTTCCCGTCCCTCATGCGTCGCGTACGTCATTTTCAATCCACCGGTGTACTCTTCCGCAGCTTCCGCGTCTCTCGGATTGTACTGAGCCCGTCGGCTCACTTCTCCGCACATAGGGGTGAGCAAAAGTTCGGAAAAATCGAATTAACCGAACCGAACCGACCGATTTTTGAAATTCGGTTCGGTTAAATCGGTTTTCGGTTTTTTTTAAAAAAATCGGTTCGGTTATTCGGTTAAATCGGTTCGGTTCGGTTTGGAATTTTGTAATTCGGTTAAACCGAATAAACCGAATAATAAATCAAATTAAATATAAAAATTTCGGTTAATTCGGTCGAAAACCGAATTAACCGAAATTTTATCGGTTCGGTAAGTTCGGTTTTGATGGAAAATTCGGTCGGTTCGGTCGGCTCCAAAAAAATTCGGTTAATTCGATTTTCGGTTAATTCGGTTCGGTCGGTTCGGTTTTGACCGAATGCACAGCCCTATCCGCACAATCCTTCTCGTTCGCTACGTCTTACACTCGACTTCCTCCGTACCTAAGCTCATGCACACTTAGCAGAGGGATTAAACACACCAGGACCTAACTTAAATCGATTGATCACATCAAAATCAACCAGGGGTACTTACAGTATCTTCTCCAAGGACGGCCTCGGGCGTCTATTCTCCCGAAGTGGTCTCGGGAGTCTATTGCTCGGCGTGACCTTGGGAGCCTACCCTCCCAAGGTAATCACGGAGTCTATGACCCGGTCTGACCTCGGGGGCCTATCTTCCCAAGGCGATCTTGGGGTCTATGACCCGGCCTTGCCTCGGGGGCCTATTCTCCTTGACGGCCTCGAGAGTCAGCCCTCCCGAGGTGGTCTCAGGAGTCAGCCATCTCGAGGTGGTCTCGGGAGTCAGTTCTTGATACTGGGGTTTGGTGGACTTTTCCACGTAGTTTTTTCGTTCTACGTGTCAATTTTGAGATGCTCACCCTATCAATTTAATTTGACAACGAATTATAAAAGATGTCTAGGATGATTTATCTCCCTTTATTTTTACTATCATCACATGTTCAAATGGAAGGCTGCTCAAATTTAAGTTGATTTTTTCAAAAAAAAAAAGTTTAGATTTAATTTTAGGAGATGAAAACTGGAGATGAAAGATATGATAAGCATATACACTCGGGTTTCATGCATCATTCATAAAAAAAATAAAAAAAATAAAGAAGTGTGTGTGATTCGTTCGTTTGGAGCGGTTAGTTTCTTTAAATTTATTATTTTATTAGAGAAAAATATACTATAATATATTAAAATTTAAATTTAAATTTTAAATATCTAATTAATAACTATGACCTAATTTGGATTTAATTTGAAAAAACATAATTAACAAAATTTTTTTCAACCTCGGAAGACCGGTCCAGCTTCACGGAAATTTCCTATCGACCACCAGGATAAATTAGGAAGCGCTCGTGGTGAGCGATTTAGAAGTCCATCGTCCCAGGGTTCGCATCCCATTTGGAGGAAAAATTTCTATAAATATACCGTAGTTGGGGATCGAATCACGAATATTTGAGATAGTGATTAGTTGCCCTATCGCTGTACCATAGTCTCGGAGGCAATTTGGATTTAATTTGAGTAGTTTATTTAAATATTATTAAATTTTTAATTGAAATTTATTTAATTATTTGTAGTTTTTATATTATTGATGTTATTAGTTGGCTCAGGTGAATTGCTTATTCATTCATTTTGAGAAAATATTTATTTATTATAATTTTATTATTGCAAAGACAAAAACAAAAAACAAAAAACAAAGAGGAGAGTAGAAAAGTCAAACACAAGCAAAAATATAAAGGGCAAAGATTAAAAGGGCTAGATTTATCGAATTGGTAAATGAGCCCTACTTTTCTAATTGTCATCAAATGGGTGTCTCACTATAAAGAAACTATCCAAAATACTCTTAATGAATAGTTGGTCCAAATTATTTCTTTCTGAATTTGATTTTAACATTTAGGGTTTGAACATCGACCAACTTACTTGGCTTTAAGGTTTAGTAGATAAAAAATAATACATCAACTAACTAATATATTGTTTATCACCCTCCTAGTGCTTCAACATGAAAACTTCTTCCCTCCGATTTAGGATTTACTTTTTCCTCTCGACGTAGGGTTTATTTTTTTCATGCATACAGCTGAAAAATTCAACATGACTTCGTGTTTTATCAAATAACTAAATTCATTTTCAATTTTTTGAGATCCTATTTGTATAATATTTTTATTTGTTCTTATTATCTTGTTTCAAGGATATATTTACTTGTTATAAACTCCGACTATGTAAAAGCTAGTAGACAATTACTACGAAGTTTAGCAATAGGTCGTTAGCTAATATAATAGTATCATTATTTTATTTTATTTTTACTTAATTGAGATGGCTGCTGGATTAAAATAACATTTAAAATTATAAAACAAATTAAGAGAACTTCATCAGATTTACTATTAGTAAAATAAACATTAATTGAATATCCACCACTATAACAAATTTGAGTTTTCATGGTGTGGCATCAACAATGCATGATTATAGCATGTTGTTCCGAAAGCGAACGATGTGGACGACGAATCACCAAAGAGCAGCCCATGAGGACGGTGACAGAGAGAAGATGATCGCGGCCTACGAAATTAACATGAGCGTTAATGGGAACGCACCAGAAGGTTTTCCGGCGGAGCTTACTCCGACGCTCATGTTAGGAATGAGAATTCTTTTCGGAGGACAACGAGGAAGTAGGATTTTGTTAAGTTCGGAAAGCTTACCCTCTTACCTGGGTGCCGAAGCTCCTTATATATCTAAGGGTTTGATCATACGTGTCTCCACGTTCTCCTCCACGTTCCTTAATCATCGGTTCCGTGATATCTTTTAGGTAACGGTCGCTGCGATCATTAAGGCCTTAATTGCCCGTGTAATGGACAATAATTATCCGATGACTTTCCTATTCTGGAAAGAGGAACGACTGCTTGAAGTCGGGCTCTCTGATAATTATCTCGAGGTCTTCTCTCCCGAGCTGATCCCGGGTCCTTCATTTGTTTTACCAAGAGGCTCTCGGGGCCTGACACCTGAGCCAACCTCGGGGGCTCTTACCTGTATTCCCGAGGTAGCCTCGGGAGCCTGAAGCCCGACCTAACCTCGGGTGTCTGTCCTCCCGAGATAGTCCCGGAAGCCTGAAGTTCGGCCTATCCTTGGGTGTCTGTCCTCCCGAAGTAGTCCTAGGAGCTTGAAGCTCAGCCTAATCTCGCGCGTTTGTCTTCCCGAGGTAGTCTCGGGAGCTCGACCACCCGGTCCGACCTTAGGTTCAGTGGACCTTGCCACGTAGCTTTCCCATGCCATGTGTCCACCCTGGGATGCTCAACCCCATTACAAGTCCCTCCCTTCAAGTTTAATCGAAGGAAGTGTGACTGACTGATTAGACTAGTGGTACAACGAAGGGAAGCTACGCATCTGTGGGTCCATATATCCATTACTTCTCCTTTGGCGGCTTGTTGGGTCCGAGGAATCGAAACATTCGTCCCTTGGCCCGAGACAGTCTTTTGAATTAGTCCAAAAGTTCCTATGAGTTTCGAGGCGAGACAATGATAGCTGTCTATTACCCATTAAAAATGCATGGGGTCTCTTAACGACAACAAAACATCTGTGCGAATGTAGTCTTGCCACGTGTTGCGATCTTTTCTTCGTGATCTCCCGCTGATACGCGCTCAGGGCCATACCAATCGACGACCATAAAAAGGGGTGACTCCTCAAGATGAGCAGTCATCGCCGTCCATGTGCCATGCCCCCATTGTCCACACGAGGGTGAATAATTCCCTATAAAAAGGGGGCGCAGAAGCGTCCTTTCATCTTCTTGCATTGCCTGCTATCAGAGATTTCACATTCTATCTCCGTTCACTAGAGTTCCACCTCGTTAATGCTTCTTTTTCAAGCGTAAGTCTCGTTCGTCCCTCTTCTTCTTCTTTTCACTGCCATGGGTGGGGAAGAAAAGAGAAAGAAGACTCAAGGTGAGGACGAGAGACCAGTGGGGGGACATGCTTACCGACTGGAGTGGTACGAAACTATTTCCTCTAGGGTTAAGTCAGAGACCCTCCGAGCTGTCTGCGAAGCGCACGACATTTCGACAGAATTGGAGGTAGAAGTCCCTAGGGTAGATCAGTCCCCCATAAAACCTTCTCTAGGGTTTTTCACCTTCTTCCTAGGGCAGGTAGAACTGGGTCTCCGCTTTCCTCTTCCCCCTTTTTTCATGAGTTATATCTTCTTATTTTGATATCCCTTTACATCAGATGACTCCCAACGCCTTCGCCCAAATGGGTGGGGTGTTCATCCTTTTCAAACTCTTCGACATTCCTTTTGTTAGATGTGTATACAAAAAGACTTGTTCTTTTTATATAATATCATCTATATTTTGAAAAGAGAATCACAACAACACAAGATGCGTATTTATATTAGTATATGCATAAAAGTCCTTTACTTTGCATTGTAGATAATATGGTGTGTGGTGACACACAGAAGATCATGTTATCAGTCTCTTGCATAGTATAGTAGAGGCTCACAGCCGAGATGGAGTTGGACAAACCATCGGGATGGTTGTAGTGTAATTAGGTGTGGTTTGTCTTGACCATATAATTACACTAGTGTGCTTTGTGTGTATTGAGCAGGACCAAAATCAGAGGTCATCCAATTTGTACTGACTTAATAATTGGATTGGACCTCGGATTATTATGGAGTACCATTCCTAAATCCCGATATAATAACGGGCACGTATAGTTAATATTTATTTCTTTGATTTACTAATGGGCGAGATTTATTCTGCTAAATCGATAGACCTGGTAAGTTGGGAAATAATATTAATTATATGATGTGCCGTTGATTATTGATGAAATCCATGTCCTGGTGAGTCGGGATGATGATGCCCCTTTGATGAGCTTATATGGTTCATCATGTTAAACCCTGCAGGTGGATTTGATCCAACATGATGATAAGGCTAAGTGGTACTAATCAAGGAGCCAGAAGTTGATTAATTAAAATTGTCAGTAATTTAAATTAATCGATGGGCATTCGATATCTTAAACATGGGGGGATGAATGACTCATAATAGGTGGAGCCCATATGAAAATATGGGGGTTGGTGAGGAAGTTCAATGGAGATCCTTTAGTAGAATGGATCTTCATTAATGGATTGATTTTAGATCCATTAGTGGGCCAAGACCCAACTCATCCTCTTAGTCCCTACCTTAGCCCTATATATACCCCATGGGATCAAGAAACCAAGGCTTAATCATCCAATTAATCAACCCAAGGCTCTCTCTCCTCTCCTCTCTCTTTTCTCTCTCCTAGGGCGCTGGTTAGAGGAGAAGGAAAACCTTCTTCTTCCTCATCCCGTCTCTTCTCCTCCAAGTGCGCCGACTACTGCTAGAGAAAGGGAGTTTCTTGCTCTCCCTTTTGTGGTGTCCGGCGAGGAGGAGAGGCAGCTGGTGGGTGGTGCGTGAGAGGATCTGGCGGGCGGCTGTGTAAGGCGGCGCCGCAAGCTTGAGAAGGAGAGTTGTTTGGCCGGTTTTGGGTAAGGGAGAGGATTGTTTCTCTCCTTCTTCATCTTCTTCATCTTCCTCTCGAAGGTAGCCTTGTGACCGACGAAGGGAGGAGCTTCCTTGTGGTCGGCGGCGCAAGCTCAAGGGAGAGGTGGTCGGCGGTTCCAAGCATAGGGTTAGGGTTTTGACTAGTGGAAGAAGAAGAACGTTTGGAGCCTTTGGTGATCCAGGTTCTCAGTAGCTTGTCGCCCACACGACGTCCGGGAGGGGAGGGACATAAGGTAGAAGGCTACGAGGTAAAGGAAGGCATAATTTTCTTCCTTGGTTCCTTTAATTTTATCATTTTATGTGATGGTTGATATTGATTAATTATTATGGTTGTGATTATTTCTTAATCATATTTAATAATTAATTGGACCTCAATAATAAACACAAAAATCGATGATCCACTCGTCGTCTTTTTTGTGGTCGTTTGGTTAGGAGAATTACAAGGCTCGATCTTTGTGCTTGGCCAAGTTGTAATTTGTACCGAACGATACGATGACGAGATGGTTGTTGGGAGACGGGTCTCCATTTGGATTAATTTTTAATCCGTAGACATAGAGAGGTCTCTCAAGGACGACCAAGTATTCGCTAGGGAAACCCGCCAAGTCATACCCTTCAATTGGTATCAGAGCTGAGGTTTCCGGTTTTGTGTGTTTAGGATTGGTTAATTAAATTATTTTTGCTGGATGATATGTGGATGTGCATAGGCTAACTTTTTATTGCAGGCACTAGATTCCAACTTATCATGGCTAAAATATGGTTGTGTGATTGATTGTGCAAATTATTGAAATTAATTAAATCCTTGGGGTTGACGAGGCTAGATAGTATTTAATTTTTGTAATTAAATACGGTACGTGTTTAGCCGAGCTTTTTGTTTACTTTCGGTCTAGTTTTCATGTACACTCTTTCGTGGAGTATAGGATCGATGGATGTAAATAGTTAGCTAGTTATCTCGGCTCAGAGATCCCTTCAAGGTGGCTTGCGCATGGTGTAGGGAGGAGCGGACGAGGTGACGACACGATTGGAGGCGCATTGGAGATTAAGGCCATGAAAGTTGAAAAATCTAAGATTTTTCTATTTCATTTTATTGGTTTATGTGCTTGTTGTGTGTGTGCATGTAAAATTCCTCGAACTAAATAACTAAGTGGGAGAGGGACCCTAAGGGTCCCGTGGCCTCCATTACAATCTGATAAGTGATGCGAACAAGTCTGCTCGTCGGCTTTGAGTGCTTTCCTCCCCATCGGATGGGATTGTTCTGCGGATCACTGGGTCAGAAAAAGACTATAGAAAATTATTGAAGAGTGTGTATACTTCCCTATCGGAAGACACATAATCGGAAATAATTTTCTTAGTGTCGTGTAATGATAAACACTTAGATGCGAATAATAGTATCCTCCCCATCGGAGTCACTGCTATTATTTACAGGGCCAAAGTGAACCAACTATTAATCTTATTTGTCAAAAAGTTAGGTTGACAAGATAGTAAGGTTAATGGGTAAAACCTCTTCTTACGAATGTAGAAATTCGTATACGTCGACACCATCGTGGCATGTAAATTTCTCGGTGTTTAGAGTGTTGGTTGATTTAAAAAAATTTATTGTTTGAGGAATCAATTTATTTTAGAAATCTAAAGTTGTGTTTGTTGTGATTCTCAGGAATTTTTCAAAATGACCTTTAACCCACTAGCGACCATACTTAAGAAAAATAAGCTTACTGGCCCAAACTATATAGACTGGAAAAGAAACCTAGACATTGTCCATACTGCTGAAGAGTACAAATATGTGCTCTTCGAAGATTGTCCTGAGAAGCCTGACGAGAACTCTGGTGAAGAGCAGAGGGAGCGTTACAAGAAGTGGATCAAGGCAGATGAGATAGTGCGGTGCTACATTCTGACATCTATGTCGAATGTATTGAAGCATCAGCATCAGACCATGCCAACTGCTTGTGACATGATGCTAAACCTCAAGGAGCTCTTCGGGCACCAGGGTCGGGCCGCTAGACAGGTTGTGATGAAGAGCTTGATGACGACTACCATGGTCGAAGGGACACCCGTAAGGGATCATGCCCTTAAGATGATGAAACACTTCAATGAGATTGAGGTACTTGGAGCACAGATCGACGGGGAAACCCAGGTCGACATCATACTCCAATCTCTGCCTAGGAGTTTTGAGCAGTTCCGGCTAAACTACAATATGAACAAACGTGAATATACGTTGGGGGAACTGCTAGGAGAACTCCAGGAGGCAGAGGGGCTCTTTCGTCAGAGTTCACAGGCCTTAATCACTCAGAAGGTTTCTACTTCTATGTTGAAAGGCAGGAAGAAGAAGAAACAAGGTGGGTACAAGAAGGCGGCTGGATCGCAGGGACCACGAACTGGCGTGAAGAAGCCGAGAGGTAAGTACTTCACATGTAAGCAAATTGGACACTAGAAGGCGAACTGTCCCCGTCGTCAAGACAAAGGTATTTCTTTGTGCTTAGTCATTGAAACATGTTTATTGATGCTATCTATCGGTACCTGGTGGGTAGATACGGGAGTCACTGATCATGTCTGTAATACTTTGTAGGGGTTCCAGGAAACCCGATGGCTAGCTGATGGGGAAATCGTCGTCTACATGGGTAATACTACGGAGGTGACAGTAGTTGCAGTGGGAGACTTTTATTTATCTTTTGAGAGAAATAAAGTGTTGGTTTTGAGAGTTTGCTTATATGTACCCTCTTTTAGAAAGAACTTAATTTCGATTTCTAAATTAATAAAGGATGGATATTCTATTGCTTTTAATAACAAAGTTGTTATAAAGAGAAATAAAGAGATTATCTGTTCGGTTACTATGGTTGGTAATTTGTATACTCTAGAACCAAAAGCTCCCATGATGCAAATAGAGGCCAATAACTCATCATCTAACCTAAATAAGAGAAAGGAGCATTCTAAAATGAACCAGACATATTTTTGACACCTTAGGCTTGGTCATATTAACCATAGTTGGATTCAGAGGTTGATAGCCGATGGGCCCTTAGGCTCATTGGTGGTGGAAGACTTCCTGACCTGTGAGTCTTGCTTGGAAGGTAAGATGACCAAGAGGTCTTTCAAGGCTAAGAGGTATAGGGCCAAAAATGTGTTAGAACTAGTTCATTCTGATTTGTGTGGTCCTATGTCCATCCAGGCTAGAGGTAGCTTTGAATACTTCGTCACTTTTATTGACGATTATTCAAGGTATGAATACATTTACCTGATGCGCCGCAAGTCTGAGTGCTTTGATAAGTTCAAAGAATTCAAGGCTGATGTGGAGAAACATCGAGGTAAAAGTATCAAGACACTACGATCAGATCGTGGTGGCGAATACCTCTTGGGTGAGTTTAGGACCTACTTATCAGAGGCTGAGATTCAATCCCAGTTGACTGCACCCGGTATGCCTCAACAGAATGAAGTAGCAGAAAGAAGGAATAGAACTCTTATAGAAATGGTTAGACCAATGATGAGCTACTCTGAGTTGCCAGATTTGTTCTGGGATATGCTCTGGAAACAGCAGTGTACATACTGAACTTGGTCCCATCTAAGTCAGTCCCTTCTACTCCCACATAACTGTGGACTGGGCGCAAGCCTAGTCTAGGATATGTTCGAATTTGGGATAGTCCATCACATGTGCTGAAGGGAGATACTGATAAGTTGGAATCTCGTACGGAAGTGCGCATGTTCGTAGGCTATCCTAGAGGGACGAAAGGTGGTCTATTCTATAGTCCTAAGGATCAGAAGGTAATCGTTAGCACAAATGCCAGATTCTTAGAAGAAGACTATGTGATGAACCACAAGCCCAAGAGTAGACTTGTGCTTGAAGAATTAAGAGGGGACGTTCCGACCTTTGGACCAACTGTACAAGAGGATACACTACAAGTCACTGCACTGCGTGTCACAGAAGATACACAGGTAGTACCTCGTCGCAGTGGGAGGTTGTTAGACAACCTGAAAGGTTCATGTTTTTGGGAGAGTCTTCGGACTTGGTCCCTAGTGAATATGAACCGGATCCCTGGACCTATGACGAGACCCTCCAAGATAGGGATGCAGATTCTTAGCAAAGGGCGATGAATTCTGAGATAGAATCTATGGATTCTAATCATGTCTGCGAGCTAATAGAACCACCCAATGGTGTAAAAGCCATTGGATGTAAGTGGATCTACAAGAGAAAGAGAGGATTAGATGGGAAGGTTGAGACCTTCAAAGCTAGGCTTGTTGTGAAAGGATATACTCAGAAAGAGGGTATCGATTATGAGGAGACCTTTTCGCCGATAGCCATGCTTAAGTCTATCCGGATTCTCTTATCTATTGCCGCTCATATGGATTATGAGGTATGACAGATGGACGTCAAGACAGCTTTCCTTAACGGAAGTCTTGAGGAGACCATCTACATGAAGCAAACAGAAGGGTTCATTGCGAAGGGCAAAGAGCATCTAGTGTGCAAGCTTAATTGATCCATTTATGGATTGAAGAAAGCTTTGCGATCTTGGAACTTCCGCTTTGATGAAGTAATCCAGTCATATAGATTTATTCAAAGCCCGGATGAATCATGTGTATATAAGAGATGTGACGAAAACGTAGTGGTGTTTCTTGTACTTTACGTAGATGCCATTTTGTTAATTGGCAACAATGTCATAGTGTTATCAGATGTAAGGGTTTGGTTGTTCAAACAGTTTGATATGAAGGACTTAGGAGAAGCGGGACACATCCTTGGGATCAAGGTCATAAGAGTTCGCCAGAAAAGGATGTTGTGCTTATCCCAAGTTTCATACATAGACATTGTCCTGACTTGTTTTAGCATGGAAAATTCCAAGAAGGGTTTTCTACCTTGCAGGAATGGAGTTCCTCTATCTAAGGAGATGTGTACGAAAACATCAAAGGAGATAGAGGAAATGAAGACAGTTCCTTATGCGTTGACTGTAGGAAGCCTCATGTATGCTATGTTGTGCACGAGACCAGATATCTGCTTTGCTGTGGGCATGGTCAGCAGATATCAGAGTAACCCTGGACAGGGACATTGGACTGCGGTAAAGCGTATATTGAAATACCTGAGACTGACTACGGATTATATGCTGATTTACTGGGCAGACCAATTAGTCCCTGTGGGTTATATGAATTCGGATTTCTAGTCGGATAGGGACAAGAATAAGTCTACCTCGGGGTTTGTGTTCACTTTAGGAGGTGGAGCCATAGTTTGGAGGAGTGTCAAGTAGAAATGCGTGGCGGACTCTGATGTATCGTCTTGGCATGCAGAGGGGGGGGGGGTGAATGTCACGTTTTCGATTTTGATCTCTACAATTTTTGTTAGCGCAGCGGAACAATAATATGCAAAAGAAACAGAGTACAATGCTAACAAAAAGAGTTACTTGGTATCCACCCAGATGGGTGACTAATCCAAGGATTCACGCTGCGAGCACCACTTTCACTATGAAAACCTTCTTAAGGTGGAGAAACCTTTACAGTGGTGATCTTCCTCTTTACAGAATGAAGTAGAATGTGAGAGGAAGTAGAAAACACTCTTCAGATGAGCAGCACTTCGATACTGTACAGAATCGTACCGCTCACGTGCAAAAAGGTGCTCCTTTTATAAGCAAACAGGACAAACTCGCAGTCTGTCCAGCCCTGCACCAGTCGACTGCCCCATGGGCAGTCGACTGGTCTAACATTAATTGCTAGCCAACGGCTAGTTTTCGGGGTATACCAGTCGACTGCCCCAAGGGCAGTCGACTGGTCCGAGGGCGAAAACTCTCTGTGAGTTTTGGCAGTCGACTGGCCCAGGGCCAGTCGACTGCCTTGGGCAAGTCGACTGCCCTGCCTCTCAGCCTAGTTCCAGCAACTCCAGATCTTCTCCTTCACGTGTGCCTTCAGGTCTGCTCCCTTGGCTTGCCCCTTGAAGTTCTCTTCCTCTGGCTATTGTCCCTCGGATGCGCACGCAAGCCTTCCCTTGGCTTGCCTCCATGCCACCCTTCACGTGTGCCCTTGAAGTCCACTTCCTGGCTTGTCCTTAGAGCTCTCCTCCCTCGGCTCTCGTCCCTCAGATATGTCCACCATGTGTGATTCTCTAAGTCCTGCAAACTCAATCACACACATCAAACATAACATAACACTCTAACCTTAAACATATTCACCCACACACATCAAAACCATGATCTTCCAATCATTTAAGGGCTGATTGCCTCAACAATCTCTCCCTTTTTGATGTGTGACAATATGTTTAAGTTTAGAGATAAATAACAGCCAATAATAGCAATAGCAAAAGATAGCAATTGAAAAAGCATAAGACATAGTAACCCTAAGAGGTAGCCTCCCCCTTAATCCATGTATTCTCCCCATTTTCAATTCTAATCATAATCCAAGTTAAGTTTCCACTTAACACTAAACATCATTAAAAATGTAAGACATATTAAAACCTAAGAGGTAACCTCTGTTGGAAATTCTAGGCCGCAAAAACCGCCTTTTGCGTTGCGGAAACCCCAGAAGTTCGGCCACGGATCCGTGCGAACATAAAAACAAATTACGAGTACGAGTTTAATCTACAAATCTACGTTAGATCTACATGACAGGGTAGTTACCTTTGTAGCGTAGCCCTTCGCTTTCCCGCTCGTCCGAATAATGCCGGATCTCGTAGAGTATCAAAATAGATACTCCTCTAGAAGTATCCACACAGACAAAACACTTTGGAGAATCGGTTGTGCTAGCAACCGTATCACAACTCTTTGTGAGAAGAAAGAGCAAAAGGGAAGAAGAAGATGCACCCACAAGCAACTCACGCAAGCCTTGAGAATCCTCTTTATTTTTCTTTTTATTCCCCACGCAACAAGAAGAAGACACACCCAAAATGGCCTCCAATTAATGCTTGATTAATTCACCAATTAATCATCATTAATGCTTGCCATAATCATGCCCCTTTCTTTTATTCTCCACGCAACCACAAGCCAAAACAAAATGGCCTCCAATTAATGCATGATTAATTCACCAATTAATCATTAATGCTTGCCATAATCATGTCCCCAATTAATGCAAGATTGATTAATTAATTAATCACCATTAATTCTTGCCGTTTTCATCATGCATGCTTGCATGTGTCTAGCTAAATTCAAGTTCAACTTGAGTCTAACTCAAGTACATGTAACTTGAGTCCATCTTGCATGTGGTTAGATTAATCCAAGTTCAACTTGAGTCTAACTCAAGTAGATACAACTTGAGTCCAACTCAAGTGTGGTTGCATGTGGTTAGATTAATCCAAGATTTATCCAACCATATGGCTTAATTTGAGTGTAACTCAAATCCAATTTGAGTTTAATCCAAATACAACTTGAGTCTAACCCAAGTCTTGGTCATCCAATGCTCATTTGTTCTTAACTAAAAGAACCCATCTCCAAATATAATGTCCTCTTTGTGTGTGACCCTATAGGTTCTTGTAACATTGGCAATGTCTCCAAACACTTTTAGAGACATAAGCAATGAGCGGTATCTAGCAACACATCATTGCTACCCAAGTTACAAGAATGTTGAGATCCAACATCACCTTGTGACTAATAATTGTGACTCTCACAATATATGATAATGTCCCTCTATCCTTGATATCTAGATTGACTCAATTGAGGCATAGACCGTGTCATCCACGAGTCAATCTATATCTTGAACTCCAAGTAGACTCACACTAATCAAATGAGCTCAATATCTCATATTGACTCACTTGGGCATGGCCATGCACTTTGTGGTCTAACTCTATCAAGAATACGATATCGCTCCCGTCATATAGGAGGGATAGATCCCATCTACATCACTCACATCCCTCTCCATAATTTGTTACATACCCAGTAATCGCCTTTATAGTCCACCCATTTACGAGTGACGTTTGATGAAGCTAAAGTATGTAACTCCTTATGTAGGAATCCATGGTGACTTCAGGTCCAAGGACTAATAGTCATACTAATAGCCACATGAGAAAGTATATGACACTCATATAACGATCCATGATACTTTCTCATGGCGGGTCATTCAATATACATTCTCTAATGCATACCCATGTGTCAACTTGATATCTCTATATCCATGACTTATGAGATCAAGTCATCATGTTGACCTACATGCTAGTCTCTACGTATTAACATTGTCCCTGAATGTTAATACTCGACTAGGAATAGTTTAGAGTAGTGTTCTCTATATCATCTCACTATCGATTCAACCAATCGATTGATATAGATAAGAACCTTCTACTCAAGGACATTATTATACTTAGCTATTTGGCACAAATACACGTAAGTATAATAACCATAAAACATGCCTTTATTTATACATAGGAATATGATACAAATTAGTCCATACAATCATTACATGATCGGCTCTAGCACTTCGATACTGTACAGAATCGTACCGCTCACGTGCAAAAAGGTGCTCCTTTTATAAGCAAACAGGACAAACTCGCAGTCTGTCCAGCCCTGCACCAGTCGACTGCCCCATGGGCAGTCGACTGGTCTAACATTAATTGCTAGCCAACTGCTAGTTTTCGGGGTATACCAGTCGACTGCCCCAAGGGCAGTCGACTGGTCCGAGGGCGAAAACTCTCTGTGAGTTTTGGCAGTCGACTGGCCCAGGGCCAGTCGACTGCCCTGCCTCTCAGCCTAGTTCCAGCAACTCCAGATCTTCTCCTTCACGTGTGCCTTCAGGTCTGCTCCCTTGGCTTGCCCCTTGAAGTTCTCTTCCTCTGGCTATTGTCCCTCGGATGCGCACGCAAGCCTTCCCTTGGCTTGCCTCCATGCCACCCTTCACGTGTGCCCTTGAAGTCCACTTCCTGGCTTGTCCTTAGAGCTCTCCTCCCTCGGCTCTCGTCCCTCAGATATGTCCACCATGTGTGATTCTCTAAGTCCTGCAAACTCAATCACACACATCAAACACAACATAACACTCTAACCTTAAACATATTCACCCACACACATCAAAACCATGATCTTCCAATCATTTAAGGGCTGATTGCCTCAACAATCTCTCCCTTTTTGATGTGTGACAATATGTTTAAGTTTAGAGATAAATAACAGCCAATAATAGCAATAGCAAAAGATAGCAATTGAAAAAGCATAAGACATAGTAACCCTAAGAGGTAGCCTCCCCCTTAATCCATGTATTCTCCCCATTTTCAATTCTAATCATAATCCAAGTTAAGTTTCCACTTAACACTAAACATCATTAAAAATGTAAGACATATTAAAACCTAAGAGGTAACCTCCCCCTTAATCCATGTCTTCTCCCCATTTTTAATCATTCAAGGTCTAAGTGAGAAAGAAAACCTTAAACCATCCATTCCAAGTTAAAATTCTAACATAAACCACTCATTCTTCTCCTTTGACACCATCAAAATGATTGCCCAAGCAACCCAACCCTATGGCATCAAATGAAAGAAAGTTGGATTTCTGAAAGAAAGTTTCAGAACCTGAAAATAGACGTGCCAGTCGACTGTCCATGGGGTAGTCGACTGATACGCTATCAGTCTGAATTTTCAGCTTTTCTGCCGAATTTCAGAAAATTTCAGAAAATTCCAAAAATTGTAAAATTTTGCATACATGTTTGAAATGATATATTCTATCAAAGAAAAATATTAGTCCATATAAAATTTCAAACATGCATGACTTTTGATAAAAATCCAAAATCTTTGAAAACCACTACATTTTGTACCAAACTTACAATCCAATTTTGCAATTATATAACATTCAAAAGCATGACAAATTATATAAAGCATAAAATGGTTTTCAAAAGTTTAAAATGTCCAACTATGATCTTTTGGCAAAGTGTCCATTGATTAAACACTTGCCTTCCCCATAGTTGGTCTAGTTTTCATATTTTGATACTTCTAATGGTTCAACAATGTGCCACAAGCACAAGTGAGCCAAATGTATCACCCTAATGGATCAAGCACCCTTTTTCAAAGCTAATATCTCCAAGTTCATCTTATATTTCCATAAAACACATTCCAAGGCCTCTTCTTAAGGATGTAAACTCCGATTCGGGAAGAAGCTTGGTAAATATGTCGGCTAGGTTCGACTTTGATTCAACATAGTGTAGTTCTATGTCTCCCCTTGCCACATGATCTCTAATGAAGTGATGTTTCACTTCAATGTGTTTTGTCCTAGAGTGGTGAACCAGATTTTTGGTTAAGTTGATAGTACTTACATTATCACACAAGACTTTGACCTTGGTGTAATGTAACTCATAATCCTCTTAGGTGTGCATGATCCAAAGGAGTTGGGAAACACACCCACCCATTGCCACATATTCTGCCTCCGTTGTTGATAGGGCAACGCATGATTGTTTCCTACTACTCCAACTAACTAAGGAAGACCCAAGAAATTGACACCCTCCACTAGTACTCTTCCTATCTAGCTTACAACTCGCATAATCCGAGTCGGTGTATCCAATTAGATCAACACTAGGGGTTCTAGGATACCAAAGTCCGACATTGAGGGTACCTTTGACATACCTTAAGATCCTCTTGACTACAACCAAATGGGACTCTTTGGCACAAGATTGGTACCTTGCACACATACCTACCGCAAAAAGTATATCGGGTCTACTAGCGGTTAGGTATAGGAGGCTACCAATCATGCTCCTATATTGCTTAGAGTCTACCATTTTCCCTCCAAGGTCACTATCCATTTTCACATTGGTTCCTATGGGTGTAGATGCTACCTTAGCATTTTCTAAACCAAATTTCTTTAACATTTCCTTAGCATATTTGGTTTGAAAGACATGTGTACCTTCATTAGTTTGCTTAACTTGAAGGCCTAAAAAGAAGGTTAACTCTCCTACAAGACTCATCTCAAATTCATCTTCCATACACTTGATGAATTCTTGTAAGAAGTCATTATTTATTGACCCAAAAATGATATCGTCTAAATAAACTTGGGCAACAAATATGTCCTTGTCCTTAGATTTTAGGAACAAAGTAGGGTCAATTGTTCCTCTCCTAAACCCCTTAGACACTAGAAATGAAGACAGCCTTTCATACAAAGCCCAGGGAGCTTGTTTCAATCCATATAAGGCTTTTCTTAATTTATAAACGTGTCTTGGATAGTTAGGGTGCTCAAACCCGGGGGGTTGTTCTACAGAGACCTCTTCCTTAATGATCCCATTAAGGAATGCCAATTTCACATCCATTTGGTGAAGTCTGAAACCCATGTGAGCGGCATAGGCTAGTAGGATTCTAATAGATTCTAATCTAGCTACGGGGGCATAGGTCTCATCATAATCTAATCCCTCAACTTGGTTAAACCCCCTAGCTACCAATCTAGCCTTGTTCCTAGTAATTTTGCCTTGGTCATCTAGTTTATTCCTAAAGACCCATCTTGTGGTTACAATGGTGCAATCATTGGGCCTAGGAACCAACTCCCAAACTTCACTCCTCTCAAATTGATTTAGCTCTTCTTGCATTGCTGAAACCCAATCAACATCTCCTAATGTTTCATCAATGGATTTGGGTTCTAATTGAGAGATTAGAGCTATTTGACTAGTTTGATCCCTAAAGTAGGACCTAATCCTTACTCCTTGAGTTACATCACCTACTATTTGGTTAATGGGGTGATCGTGGTGATGTCTCAAGGGCCTAGAGGTTGTGGGTTCATTTACCTCTTCTTCCTCATCCTCTAGAGTACTTCTTACTCCCCCTTGATCATTGCTCTCCAAATGTAGGTCTTGGATTATTTGGGCAAGGGGTTGGACCTCTTCTATATCCTTATCAATTGAGGCTTTTCTAGGAGGATAGGTACTTGTTGTTTCATCAAACTTAACATTCGAGGACTCTTCAATCACTTTTATCCTCTTGTTGTAAACTCTATAACCCCTACTAGTTAATGAGTACCCTACTAGAATTTCTTCATCGACTTTTGACTCAAACTTCCTTAGGTCATCTTTGGTATTTAAGATGTAGACTTTACATCCAAAGACCCTAAAGTAATGGACTTGTGGTACTCTCCCATTCCATAATTCAAAAAGTGTTTTCCCTAGAAACCTATGTACCAACACCCAGTTTTGAATATAACAAGCGGTGTTAACCGCTTCGGCCAAAAAATAGCTAGGAAGGGAATATGCATTAAACATAGTCCTAGCAGCTTCTTGTAGGGCTCGGTTTCTTGTCTCAACTACCCCATTTTGTTGAGGAGTCCTTGGGCATGAAAATTCATGCTTGTATCCATTTTAACACAAAATTGTGTGAAATTTGCATTTTAGAACTCCCCACCGTGGTCACTCCTAATTCGGTTTATTTTGATATGTTTTTCGTTTTCTACCCTTTTACTAAATCCTATAAAAATCTCTAGGGTATCATCCTTATGTTTCAAAAAATAAACCCATGTAAACCTAGAAAAATCATCTACTATTACTAGACAATATTTACTCCCTACAAGTGAGGGAGTACTATGACAATCAAATAAATCGATATGTAAAAGCTCTAATGGTAAAGAAGTAGTGATTAGGGTTTTACCTTTGTGTGATGATTTTGATTGCTTACCCTCTTGGCATGCATCACACAATTTGGTCTTCTCATACTTGATCATTGGTAGCCCCTTCACCAACTCTTCCTTGGCCACTCTTGCAATGCTTCTCATGTTGACATGTCCAAGTCTCCGGTGCCACAACCACCCTTCTTCTTCTTTAGACATGAAACACTTAGCAACATTGTTAGTAGCATAGGCAAGATCAAGATAATATAAATTTGTCTCTCTAAACTCTTCTAATACGGCATTATTTGATTCATTATGTTTAATTATGCACTTCTTAGCATGAAATTCGACCCTAAAACCCACATCACATAATTGACTCACACTTGTAAATTGAACTTCATATCTTTGATTAGGAGTACCTTATGTATAGAAATCGTGGGAGATACTTCAATGGTGCCCCTACCAATGATCCTCAATTTTTTACTATTTCCAAAGGAGACCGTCCCTTCTCTTAAGTTGCTAATAGTAGTGAACTTGCTCACATCCCCGGTCATGTGTCTTGAGCATCCACTATCTACTATCCACATAGTTGAGGCATCGTTCACCTTTACCTATACAACATGAAAAACATACTCTTTTGGTACCCAAATCTTTGATCCATAAGCATCATGTAAAAACCTCTTAGGTACCCATGCCTTCTTTGTGTTTCCCTTAGCCCCTAGTCTCCTAGATACACCAATCCTACCCGTGAGTGATTCAAAGGTAACTTCGTTTGTCTTTGGCTTATATCCCAAACCGGCCTTGTTATAAACGGCCCTTTGACTGTTGATTATCATATCTAGGTTACTAGTGTTGAGGCAATCGTCCCTTAAATGATTGGAAGATCATGGTTTTGATGTGTGTGGGTGAATATGTTTAAGGTTAGAGTATTATGTTGTATTTGATGTGTGTGATTGAGTTTACAGGACTTGGAGAATCACACATGGCGGACACATCCGAGGGATGAGAGCCGAGGGAGGAGAGCTCCAAGGGCAAGTCGGGAAGTGGACTTCAAGGGCACACGTGAAGGGTGACATGGAGGCAAGTCAAGGGAAGGCTTGCGTGCGCATCCGAGGGATGATAGCCAGAGGAAGAGGACTTCAAGAGGCAAGCCAAGGGAGCAGACCTGAAGGCACACGTGAAGGAGAAGGTCCAGAGTGGCTGGAACTAGGCTGAGAGGCAGGGCAGTCGACTGGCCCAGGGGCAGTCGACTGCCAAAACTCACAGAGAGTTTGCGGCCTTGGACCAGTCGACTGCCCTATACCCTGAAAACTAGCCGTTGGCTAGCAATTATTTCTAGGCCAGTCGACTGCCCTTGGGGCTGGATAGACTGCGAGTTTGTCCTGTTCACCTATAAAAGGAGCACCTTTTTGCACGTGAGCGGCACGGTTCCGTACAATGTCGAAGTGCTTCTCGTCTGAAGAGTGCTTTCTACTTCCTCTCACATTCTACTTCATTCTGTAGTAAAGAGGAAGATCATCGATGTAAAGGTTTCTCTACCTGAAGGAGAGTTTTCGATAGTGAAAGTGGTGCTCACGGCGTGGATCCTTGGATTAGTCACCCATCTGGGTGGATACCAAGTAAACGATCATTGTTAACATTGTACTTATTTTCATTTGCATATTATTTCCATTGTGCTAACGAATTTGTAGAGTTCTAATCCGAAAAAGTGCTATTCACCCCCCTCTAGCACGCCAAAGACTATCCTTCAGTTGGTATCAGAGCCGGTGCGTTTCGGAAGAACTAACCGTCAACCGGAGCAAATATAATGGCGTTTCAAGAGGGATACTCCACCGCACGACCACCCTTCTTCGACGGGAACGACTTCGCTTACTGGAAAGGTAGGATGCAATACTACCTTATGAACGATAATGAAAACTGGATTAGTGTTGCAGATGGCTTCGAGGCACCCGTCGATGAAAGAGGAGAACCAACACCGATGGGATCTTGGTCAAAGGAGGTAATGAAGAGGGCGCAATCCAATGCCAAGGCCACCACCATACTGCAGTGCGGGCTCTCAAAGGAGCAATTGAACAAGGTGGGGCCGTTCATGAGCGCCAAGGAACTGTGGGACAAGTTGGTGGAATTGAACGAGGGATCAAACGAGTCCAGAAGAGCCAAGAAGGACTTGCTAGTGGCTCAATTATAATCCCTATCCATGAAGAGCAACGAGACCGTCAGCCAGCTACATGGAAGGGTAAAGGAAGTGATCAATGAGCTCCATGTGATTGGAGAAAAGATCGAGAACCGGGACATCGTCAGGTATGTTCTACAAGCCTTCCCGAGAACCACCTTGTGGGCATCCATGGTTGATGCCTACAAGGTATCAAGGGATTTGTCCATTGTAAAATTAGACGACTTATTCTGTGAATTTGAGCTACATGAGCAAGCTAATGTATCGGCCAAAGAGAAGGGTATTGCCTTTGTTGCAGAAAAGGAGAAGAAGAAGAGGAAGGAAAAGAAGAAGGTGGTTTACTCATCCTCATCAGATTCAGAGGTATCCAGCGCCTCCTTGGATAGCGATCAAGAGGAGTTCATGGTAAGAAAATTTTGTAGTGCTTTTAAAAGTTTGTCTAACAAGTCCTATGCCACCAAGAGGGACACATGAAGAACGAGTGCCTTCAATTGAAGAGAAGAGATGACAAGAAGGAGGAGAAGAGGAAAGGTGACAAGAAGAAGTCAAAGGGAAAGGAGAAGGGTGCCACCAACCTCAAGATAACTTGGGATGATCCATCATCCTCAGAGGAAGAAGAAGAGCAAGTCTCCCACTTCGCTCTTATGGCACAAGACCACTCAGATTCATCAGATGATGAAAGAAGCTCAAGTAGTGAAGATGAGAGCTCCTTCACTTCATCATCAGAGTCAGAAGCTTCGGTAAGTGAGGTATACCATTTACCCTCCTCTACCTTAGTAAAGATAATTTGTAGCACTAACATGGACTTAGTGATAAGCGTCATTTTGTTGTTCATTTCATATGCTTAAATCCGTATTTGACCCATATTTTACTTGTGTAATTGTGGATTTGGCCTAGGTTTTAGGATTTATACCCTTTTTGGACCTAATTGTAAATCTTGCTATATTTGAGTTGTTTTGTCACTAAATTTGTGATATACTTTTGTAGGCTTGGAAGGATCGTGGACCTAGGTTATGTTGGGTCAAGGTTGAGTCAAAGTGGACCAGGTCAAAGGAATCAAGCGTCAACTCATTTGGACCGTCCGATGCAAGAACGGTTAGATCTAGACCATTTGAGAACTTTTGATCAATCCGAGCTGGGATTAAGTTTAATCGAGCGATCAGATCAAGATCTGAGAGTTTCAGCCCAATCGGAGATCATCTAGCCGTTGGATCATGATCAGAGTGATCTAGACCATCCATGCAAAGATCAAGGTGATCTGAACCATCCGTTGGAGATCTGGCAGATCCGAGCTACCACGAGGATGATCCTGACCTCTGATCGAGATCTGGAAATTTTGAATCAAATCGGACAAGAATCCACCGTTGGATGAAGCGGAATAAATCTCAGCCGTCCACTTTTTAACTATTTAAACTGCCTTCAGATCCAGAACAGAGGGTCGCGACCTCATTTTTCTTCCTCAGTTCTTCAGCTCGTTCTCTCTCAATTGTTCACCGTTTTCTTCCAAATTTCTTCCATCAGAGGCGTGGCCAACTCGATCACGAACTTGGATCAAGATCTGGATCTTTGGGAGAAGGATTCAATGGCGATTTAAGCCCAAGATTGCGCTAGAGGCAGTTTCGGGAGCAGATCTGAATTGGAGCATATTCTTCCACTGATTTGCGAGTTCAAGGGTTCTTGGCTTGCCCTTGAGTGACGATCAAGGTGGTTTTGAATCAAGGAAGGATCGAGGCTTGGATTTTACTGCTTTTCTTTATGTTATAGCTGTAATCTGAATTCCTGTAATTCATTCCTGTTTTGTTTCTGTTTTTTTTTCCGCATCAGTACTTCAGTTGTAGTTTCTGAGTTTTTTCCAGCTGTAATTAGGTTTCTATATTGCAAGTATGATCAGTTAGTGAACTTGTTCAGTGATCCAATGTATTCAATTTCAGTGAATTTTTAGTTTACAGATTGCATTTCATTCCCATTTTCAGAGTATCAGCCCTGTTTTCTGCGTGCCACTCACAGTTTCAGTATTTTGATCAGTTACTTAGTGCTTTTGTATCACTTCCGAATTCAATTGTTACTAAAACTGCATTGGAATTAGATAGATAGTTAAGTGATCAAGTACATTTACTCGTAGTTTGATTTTCCATATAGCAATTCTATCAATTTGCAGTGTCATGTCCTTGTGGATCAGTCTTTTCCTTTCTGCAACTGTTCAGTGCCGATTTCTGTACCTTTCCAGTTGTAGCTTCTTAATTTCGAGCAAGTAAACATTAGTTTTCTTATTTCTTGTCTGAACAATGGATGATGCATTCATATCTAGCTTGCTTTGCTTTGATTGACCTGCAGTTGTAGGGTTTCTGCAAATCTGAATTATTTCTGCATTTTCCCATTTCTGAACTGTTTTGCTCCTTGCTTCTGAATTTCTTCTTCAGTTTTTAGTTTCATTTGAATGATAGCTCACCTTCTCAAGCTAAGGAACTAGTTGTGCATCTGAATTTGATAGTTCCAGTTTGCATTTAGCAGAAATTTTAGGCACACAATATTCTATTCCTTTGTATCAAATTGTTTCAATTTATCCACTTTGTACCAAAAACCAGTTTCGGTATCAAGTAAAGGAGTTTGTGAATGTAATAAGGTGTGTGATGTTAGCTCATTTTACATCCAACAGCTTCTAAATCCCATTCTCATTCTATGCATATGAATTTTACTTGGGTAGCTTGCATTTAGTGGCAATTTAGTCTTCGGCAGTGCACTGAATTGATAGGTTTTTAGATTGCTTAGCCTTGTTCCAATTCCTTTGCTTTATTTTCTTGACTTACAATTAATTCAGGTTGTACTGTCAGTCTTGGTTAAGCAAAAGTGTTTGATTAGGTCTCTTATTGGTTAAGTTCCTTAGCTACCATTACCTAGGTTAAGTCATTTAGTTAAGCTTTCTTTACTTTTCATTGCTTCTTCATTTCTCATTGCAAATCAAACCCCAGATTTTATTTGGAACCCAAAAACATAAACGACTCATAAACGCGAGTTTGAATCACACAACTTGAACTAGCCCTTGGAAAAATACGACCTGTGGCCCCTTTACTACGCCTTTCTTCTTTGATTGCAAAAAGGGTTTCCAGCTTTCATCTATAAATATCTAAATTTGAGACCCACATTCGTGACAGTCATTTTGGGTCCATCAAATTTTTGGCGCCGTTGCCGGGGAAATACACTAGTTGAGTTGTTTGATTTTCGCTCGTGTACTCATTTCATATTTTTCTTGATTCATTTTTCTTGCACTTACTGCTATACCTTCTGAGTTGATTTTATTTGATTCATTTTTCTGTATACTGGTACTGCGATTTGTTCTTGTTTTTATGACCAGGTCTACAGGTGGTAATCTTGAGGATTTTGACCCTGAGATTGAGAGGACTTTCAGAGCTAGGAGGAGCCAGCTCAGTGTTTCAGAGGCTTTTGGCATTATTCCTACTCAGTCTATTTCTACCATTTCAGTTGATCAGATGGCAGACCACCAGAAGACCATGAAAGAACTAGCAGCGCCAGATGCTTCTTTTCAGTACTCCAGCATTGCCTACCCAGAGCTGGGTGGAGATTTTGAGCTCAGATCTGGACTTATACATCTTTTGCCTAAGTTTCAAGGTTTATCCGGGGAAGATCCAAACAGACACTTGCATGAGTTTCATGTTGTTTGCTCTACTATGAAGCCTCAGGGCATTTCTGAAGAAGACATCAAGCTGAGAGCTTTTCCTTTCTCTTTGACTGGAGCAGCTAAGGATTGGTTTTATTACTTACCTACGGGGCATGTGTCTAGTTGGATTTCCATGAAGAAGGCTTTCTTAGAAAAATATTTTCCAGCCTCCAGAACAGCAATTATCAGAAAAAGTATCTGTGGCATTCAGCAGATAGTAGGAGAGACACTCTATGATTACTGGGAAAGATTCAACAAGCTGTGCTCTAGTTGCCCCCAGCATCAGATTAGTGAGCAGCTCCTCATCCAGTACTTTTATGAGGGATTATTACAGATGGATAGGATTTTGATTGATGCAGCAGCTGGAGGGGCTTTAGTTAACAAGACACCATATCAGGCCAGGGAGCTTATTTCAAATATGGCTGAGAACTCACAACAATTTGGAGGCAGGGCATTATCTACTCGAGGGGTTAATGAAGTTCAAGGGGTTTCTAATGATCAAAAGGAGATTAGTAGTGCATTATTAGAACTCACATCAGCTGTTAAGCAAATGGGTCTTCAGATTTCAAGTAAAAATTCAATTCCTTCAGCACCTTTACAATCAAGTCAAATGGTGATGAGTGTATGTGGTATTTGTTCTAGCAAGGAACACACTTCAGATTTATGTCCCAACCTACAACAAGATGAGTCAGTAGCAGCTTTGGTTAGGGGACAATTTCAAGCTAGGAACAACCCATATTCTCCTACTTACAACCCTGGGTGGAGAGATCATCCAAATTTGAATTATGGGAATTCTTTTTGCCAACAAGGCCCACCAAATCAACAAATCCAGCAACCACAACCAATTTTCCAGCAAGTTCAGCAGCAGCCCCAACAATCACAGCAACAAAATCAACAAATTCAGCCCCTAAATCAGCCTTTCCAACAACAATTTCAACAACCATTTCAAGGGTTTCATCAAGGCTATCAAGGGAATTTGAGTTATCAACAGCAATACCAACCTCCACAGCAACAAAGTCAACCACTGCAGCAAAATTTTCAGCCTTGGAACTCAAGTTTTCAGCCCCAAAACCAAGGATTTCAGCCCAACCAATTTCAGCCCTCATCACAACAAGTTCCTCTTCAAAATCAGAATTTTCAAGGGTATAATTCTCAACAAAATTCCTCAACATTTCAACATTCTTATCAGCCTTTCCAACAGCAATATCAGCCATCATTTCAGCCCCAACAGTCCCAAAACCAACAAACACAACAAGGGAATCTTTTTGCCGCTATACAAAATCTTGAAAGGCAAATTGGGCAAATAGCTAAAGACTTAAATCAAAGCAAAGCTCAAGGATCAAGTCTACTACCTTCCCAAGCTGTTCCTAACCCTAAGGGGAATGTTAGCGCAATTTATTTGAGAAGTGGGAAGGTTGCATCAACTCCAAATGACCCAAGAGCTGAATTTTCAGAAAACAGGGCAGCATCTTCGTTTCCAGCCCAAATCAGTGCCGAAACCACTCCAATTTCAGTGGATACTACCCCTAGCTCGTGCCCAACTACTTCATCTAGCAATCCTCCAATTTTGGTGGAAAACGAAGCACAAAACAGTGGCGAGACAGATTCTACAGCAGCTACGGAAAACAGGGCAGCAACAAAAAAATCAGCCCCACCCATTTTGGTTCATGAGGAGGAAGTTCCTATTCCTTTGCCTTTTCCAAATGGGAGAACTCCAACCAGAAGACAAGGGGAAGAGGAGAAAGCAAAAGAGTACAACGAATTGGTAAAACTTTTTAGTAAAGTTGAAATTAATGTACCCTTGCTGACAATGATTAAACAGGTTCCTAAATATGCGAAATTTTTGAAAGATCTTTGTGTTAACAAGAGAAAGCTTAAGGAGAATGAAATGGTCAGCATGGGGAAGAATGTTTCATCACTCATCCATGCCATACCTCAGAAGTGTGAAGACCCTGGCATGTTCACTGTATCTTGTGAGATAGGAAGCACCACTCTACATGATGCCATGCTTGACTTAGGAGCTTCTATTAATGTCATGCCCAGGACAGTCTTTCAGATGCTTGGCATTGGACCTCTACAGCCCACTGGAATTATGATTCAGTTAGCAGACCGGAGTCAGACCCGCCCGGCAGGAGTTATTGAAGATGTGTTAGTTAAGGTGAAAGAATTGATTTTCCCAGCGGACTTCTACATCCTAGATATGGAGGGAGAGTACCTTGCACGTAGATCCCCACTTATCCTCGGAAGGCCTTTTCTGAAGACTGCAAGAACCAAAATTGATGTATATGCTGGCACCCTTTCGATGGAGGTGGGAGATACAGTGGTCCAGTTTAGCATTTTTGATGCCATGAAGGGTTCTCAGGGAAATAGTTCTATTCTGAGCATAGACACTGCAGATGAGATTGTTGAGGCACCTAGCGTTGCTGATGACGGTATTTTTGATATAGTGAGAGGAGAGTTGGTTTCAGAGGAGGATTCATCTGATTTTTCTTGTTTTGTATTTTGTGATGATATTGTTTTTGATAGCCCTATTCTTTTTAATGAGGTTGTTGCAGAGATTACTCAGGAGGCATGCACAGGAGATTATTCTATAGGTGTAGGGGATTGCACAGAGCCCCAGGGACCACCACCACTTTCAGAAAGTGTAGGGACTTGCATGATTGGAGAAAGTACCCAAGGATCACCAATTTCAGTTGATTTTTCACCAGATTTTGAGCCCGAGATGGAGGTATTTCTTGTAGATCCAATAGACATTTCTCATCCAGATCAGGTAAGTATTTCTTCTTTTCCTTTAGAGAATTTTAGGGAGATATCTAGATTTGCATGTGAAGAATATCTTGATTCATCATTTGTGAAAAATAATTGTGAAAATTCTTTAGAGGTACCCAGGCTTGATTTTATGCATTGCTATGATATTCTTGAGACAGATTATGCTAAAATTGATTTTGAAAAACTTTTAGAACCTGAAATTGAAGTTGTTTATTGTGAAGAATCTTTGGTTATCTCTTATGCTGAAATTGAATGTGAAACACTTTTAGAGGTACCTGAGATTGATTTTATGGATTGTGAAACTTTTCTTGATATACCTCAAGTAGAATATGCTTGTGAAAAATTCATTGAGGTACCCAGAATTGACTTTATTGGATGTGATGCAATTTTAGATACATGTTATGTAGAGATTGATGATATTGCATTTTTATCTTACCCTGCACGCTTGAGGAAGGTTTTACATGGTTTTGCAGGGTCCCAGAGATTTCTTGAGTGGGTACTACATCTAGACAGTCTACAACCACCTGGAAGATTTTTCAGAAAGAATAAAGAGGGAGGAGATGAACTTGCTTTAACTTATAACACTCCACCTCAGAAGTGGCTATTGTATTTAAATCACCTTCGGCCACCTGGACATTTTATTGTGAAGAATAAGTGTGGGGGAGTGATGCAAAATAAAATTGAGCAAATGAAGGAAATTGTTTTAGCTACTCCTACTCCTCCACTACCGAGATGGAGATTATTTCTTGATAGACTCCGACCGCCAGAAATAAAAGGGAGTTTACTTTTCCTTGCATTTTCTTTCATTGCTATTTTCCTCTTTATGCTTGCTAGAAGTAGAATTTTCTTTTGAAATAAATTCTTGCTAATAAATGCTTGAATAGAGTAGAATTAATAAATAGGCATTATAAATGTCATTTTATGTCTTTTAGCATTTTTCCTTGATTAATAGGAATAAATGTATCCCTTTAGGTTATTTTCATAGCATTTTAGAGTCTTTTGAAAACAAATTAAATTTGGTTGTTAAAACTTAGGGTTTGAGCTCATGGATGAAATCTTGGATGCTTGAGTACTACTTGGCCATGGATTCTTGATTGAGGATTTGAGATGAATTATTTTTACCTAGTGAGGGTTAGCCTTATTTTTGTGAAACATACATGTGATTGTACTCTAGAACTTGCTTAGGTTCTTTCAAAGTCATATTTCAATGTTTAGATCACTTCTATAGAGGCTAAAAAAAATTTGTTTACCTTTCCATGTCAATTTTTGGCAAAAATCATGTTCATCCTATTTTCTTTCCTTATTTCCTATTCCTAACCATGCTTTCTAGGGACTTGTTTGTTTGGAGATGTTCTTTGATGTTATTTTGCCCGAGACGGACAAAAGATTAAGTGTGGGGGAGTGGTTAGTGATGTGGAATCAAGCTCTATCAAGGATGCATTTCTTTTGAAAAAAAAAAATATCATGTGCCAAATTGAGTTGAGTTTGGTATCAAGATCAAGCAAGAAGAAGTAGTGAAGGAAGACAACTATTGAGGCATCTAGATTCTTGCTCATTCTTTGAAAATCAAAGGAAAACAAATGGCACACAAAGGAAGAAGATGTATCAACATTTTGTCTTGAAGCATGTTTTGGCCAATGTACTAGAGGATGAATTGCAGCTGTGAAAATCTGAAATAGTGGAGATTCTGTGCTTAATTGAATTCAGTAGAAGAAGGAAGGAAAATCTGAGCCAAATTGGAAAGGAAATAAGAAAATGACACCAAGGAAGCAAAGTGCCAAGCCTATTAAGTGGAGGAAGGATTTCGGAATTTGAATAATCTGGAAATGCTGAAAGTGACAAGCTGTGAGGTGCTGGAACAATTGAAGACTCTGTTGTTGAATTTGTATTGAAAAAAAAAATCAGACGGAAACTTTGAGAGCAGAAAAAAAAAACAGAAAAAAAAAACAGCAGTGAGCTGAAATTTAAAAAAACAGTTTGGAATTACTTCTCCACTACTAGCTGAGTTTATTGCTGGTAATAAACCAGGAAATTGTAAGGATGAAGAGCCTGACAATTCTATATTCTTAGAGTGGCTGCGTGGCTGCTGAATCAATTGAAGCACTGCTATAAATTCGCAAGGAAGAAAATCAGTGTGGATGGAATCAAAACAGGAATTGAAAATTTAAATCTGCCATTCCTTTTTGATGTAACCTGTTGTCACGAATCAGATTGGAAGTGGAGCTGTGATTTGAAATAGAAATGGTGTTCATGATCTGAAGTGATCAAAAAAAAAAAAAAAACAGAAAAAAAAAAACAGTTTGAAAAACAGTTTGGAAAAAACAAGGAAGCAAAAACAAGTTGGAACACAATGAGTTGTTGGCACCATGAATTAGTGAAGATACTCTCATCCAAATTAAAGATATGCTCTATTACATTCTGATTTCAGTAGAGAAAAGAAAGGAAGAAAAAAATTCAGAAAAGGGAAAAGGAGGAAACAAGTTGGCACACAAGATGGAAAGTTGGCACAAAGGAATTAATGAAGTCTTCTCATATAATTTTTGATGGGCAATGCAAAGACTCACTCTACCACACTTTGGATTTCATTATATGGACTGAAAGGAGGGCAAAATACATCAAGAATATCCTTAAGCATTCAAGTCTTCCATTCCATCAAATTTGCTATTTTCATGTCTTCTATTTCAATATTTACCATCTTCTATATCTTTCACTTTTGAATAAACTTTTATAGATGTTGATTCTAATCTTGAATAATGGTAGAGAGTAGATAATAAGCAAGCCTATGGTAGTGCAAGAAGCATGTGTGTATGAGTGAGCTCCATTTTCATCATGTACTTAGCACTTAGGAGGAGAGCCACCAAAAATTACCTTGAAAGGCTTAGAGAGTGAAATTCATCTCAATGAATCATGAAGGTTGAATTTGTTAAGTTGTTGATTTAAGGACAGGATATTAGTCTATAAAGCTTAGATTTTTGAGAATTGACAACCCTAGGTAATTTCTTTTCAATTGCTTCTACATATGTTTGAGGAAACCTAAGGGATACATGTTAGTACTTTTCGCGAGACGCTCAAGCTTAAGTGTGGGGGAGTTGATAAGCGTCATTTTGTTGTTCATTTCATATGCTTAAATCCGTATTTGACCCATATTTTACTTGTGTAATTGTGGATTTGGCCTAGGTTTTAGGATTTATACCCTTTTTGGACCTAATTGTAAATCTTGCTATATTTGAGTTGTTTTGTCACTAAATTTGTGATATACTTTTGTAGGCTTGGAAGGATCGTGGACCTAGGTTATGTTGGGTCAAGGTTGAGTCAAAGTGGACAGGTCAAGGAATCAAGCGTCAACTCATTTGGACCGTCCGATGCAAGAACGGTTAGATCTAGACCATTTGAGAACTTTTGATCAATCCGAGCTGGGATTAAGTTTAATCGAGCGATCAGATCAAGATCTGAGAGTTTCAGCCCAATCGGAGATCATCTAGCCGTTGGATCATGATCAGAGTGATCTAGACCATCCATGCAAAGATCAAGGTGATCTGAACCATCCGTTGGAGATCTGGCAGATCCGAGCTACCACGAGGATGATCCTGACCTCTGATCGAGATCTGGAAATTTTGAATCAAATCGGACAAGAATCCACCGTTGGATGAAGCGGAATAAATCTCAGCCGTCCACTTTTAACTATTAAACTGCCTTCAGATCCAGAACAGAGGGTCGCGACCTCATTTTTCTTCCTCAGTTCTTCAGCTCGTTCTCTCTCAATTGTTCACCGTTTTCTTCCAAATTTCTTCCATCAGAGGCGTGGCCAACTCGATCACGAACTTGGATCAAGATCTGATCTTTGGGAGAAGGATTCAATGGCGATTTAAGCCCAAGATTGCGCTAGAGGCAGTTTCGGGAGCAGATCTGAATTGGAGCATATTCTTCCACTGATTTGCGAGTTCAAGGGTTCTTGGCTTGCCCTTGAGTGACGATCAAGGTGGTTTTGAATCAAGGAAGGATCGAGGCTTGGATTTTACTGCTTTTCTTTATGTTATAGCTGTAATCTGAATTCCTGTAATTCATTCCTGTTTTGTTTCTGTTTTTTTTTCCGCATCAGTACTTCAGTTGTAGTTTCTGAGTTTTTTCCAGCTGTAATTAGGTTTCTATATTGCAAGTATGATCAGTTAGTGAACTTGTTCAGTGATCCAATGTATTCAATTTCAGTGAATTTTTAGTTTACAGATTGCATTTCATTCCCATTTTCAGAGTATCAGCCCTGTTTTCTGCGTGCCACTCACAGTTTCAGTATTTTGATCAGTTACTTAGTGCTTTTGTATCACTTCCGAATTCAATTGTTACTAAAACTGCATTGGAATTAGATAGATAGTTAAGCGATCAAGTACATTTACTCGTAGTTTGATTTTCCATATAGCAATTCTATCAATTTGCAGTGTCATGTCCTTGTGGATCAGTCTTTTCCTTTCTGCAACTGTTCAGTGCCGATTTCTGTACCTTTCCAGTTGTAGCTTCTTAATTTCGAGCAAGTAAACATTAGTTTTCTTATTTCTTGTCTGAACAATGGATGATGCATTCATATCTAGCTTGCTTTGCTTTGATTGACCTGCAGTTGTAGGGTTTCTGCAAATCTGAATTATTTCTGCATTTTCCCATTTCTGAACTGTTTTGCTCCTTGCTTCTGAATTTCTTCTTCAGTTTTCAGTTTCATTTGAATGATAGCTCACCTTCTCAAGCTAAGGAACTAGTTGTGCATCTGAATTTGATAGTTCCAGTTTGCATTTAGCAGAAATTTTAGGCACACAATATTCTATTCCTTTGTATCAAATTGTTTCAATTTATCCACTTTGTACCAAAAACCAGTTTCGGTATCAAGTAAAGGAGTTTGTGAATGTAATAAGGTGTGTGATGTTAGCTCATTTTACATCCAACAGCTTCTAAATCCCATTCTCATTCTATGCATATGAATTTTACTTGGGTAGCTTGCATTTAGTGGCAATTTAGTCTTCGGCAGTGCACTGAATTGATAGGTTTTTAGATTGCTTAGCCTTGTTCCAATTCCTTTGCTTTATTTTCTTGACTTACAATTAATTCAGGTTGTACTGTCAGTCTTGGTTAAGCAAAAGTGTTTGATTAGGTCTCTTATTGGTTAAGTTCCTTAGCTACCATTACCTAGGTTAAGTCATTTAGTTAAGCTTTCTTTACTTTTCATTGCTTCTTCATTTCTCATTGCAAATCAAACCCCAGATTTTATTTGGAACCCAAAAACATAAACGACTCATAAACGCGAGTTTGAATCACACAACTTGAACTAGCCCTTGGAAAAATACGACCTGTTGCCCCTTTACTACGCCTTTCTTCTTTGATTGCAAAAAGGGTTTCCAGCTTTCATCTATAAATATCTAAATTTGAGACCCACATTCGTGACAGTCATTTTGGGTCCATCAGAGAGCCACCAAAACTTCCCTTGAAAGGTTTAGTGAGTTAAATTCATCTCAATGAATCATGAAGGATGAAAATGTTAAGTTGTTGATTTAAGGACAAGTCTCTAGTCCATTGAGCTTAGATTTTTGAGAATTGATAACCTTAGGTAATTTTCTTTCAATTGTTTCTGACTATGATTGAGAATAATCTAGGGGGATACATCCTAGGTTTACTAGTTGACTTGTGCGAGACGCCCAAGAATAAGTGTGGGGGAGTTTGATAACCATCATTTTGTTGATTATTTTCGGCTCTAAAATCCATGTTTGATCCACATTTTATATGCTTAAGTTTGCAATTTTATTAGGTTTCATGTATTTTCCCTATTTTGGCTTTTAATTCTAATCTTTGTATATTTGGGATATTTTTGGCACTAAATTTGAATATCATTTTGTAGGCTTCAATTGATCATGGACCTAGCTGTCACACCCCGAGACCCAGGAGCCGCTGATCCAATAGAAAATCGGACAGCACCTCCCCTGTCCGGCGGACAATTTACACATACACAGAACACAACCACGCAGTTTAATTGGGCCTCAGGCCTCCAAAATAGATAAACACAACATAAAAACACAAGACAACTAGGTAAATCATACCTGACTGCGGACCGGTCCGACTTATGACGAAACAACAAATACAACAACCCCTTAGGGCTCACGACACATACGACATATACATATCGCCTAAGGAATTATAAAACAACACACTATAAAGTACAAAACGAAACCATGTCGTCGCGATGGGTAGGGACTGGCTGCTGGGCTCTTATGGCGACTCCAAGTATCTCAACCTGAAATAAAAACATATGGCAACGGGGTGAGTCCATAACTCAGCGAATACCCAGCAGATATGCATAGTATGTTATAATAACAATAAGCATCTACGTTAATACAGTCTCATATCAACAATATGGAAAAACTAGTACTGGAAATACTGAGGTAGATACATACCAGAATCCAGCTAACCTGAAAAGAGGACAATGAGTATCATGGAAATATCATTAGTCATATAATCTCAAATAACAAATCTCCAGAATATGCATGTCAAACAAGTGCAAGAATCAAGTGCAGCAAACAATGCACGATGCAAAGTATGCACATGGTGCAATGACATGTGTCACCCCCTAGTCCTAGTCAGGATATCGTCCACGACATCCGCGTGGGTAGAGCTGTGACAAACTGTACGCACCCTGCCATCACTGCTCTTGAGTGACCGGGTGGACAGGATGCTGGCGGGGGACCACCCCCCTACCCCAAGCAATGGGGGAGCTCCGCTCTCATCTCCTCGTGGCTCAGTACGAGAAGGGACCCCTGGCTGCTACCACGCCCGCGCTCACCCTCCTCATAGTGGCCGAACGGAGCAATACAAGGCAAATGCACACATCTGCGGAATCCACTAACACATGAGTGGCCATGCGTGCATATCATGTACCGGAAGACGATTAGGCTCAACCACAAGGGAGTCGCTAATCGCCGGCATGCAACAGGGCAAGAATGATGTATGATATGCACACATACATCCCTCATATCATATACAAGAGATACATCCCGATATCTAAGCATACATATACACATGGCAATACCTGAGATTGTATAAAACTAACAGCATAATAACTCAGGGATAAACAACGAGTATCCAGAACAAGCATAATAACTCAGGGATATCTAACAAGTATCCAGGACAGGCATCATAACTCAGGGATAACTAACAAGTATCCAGGACATGCATAATAACTCAGGGATAACTAACAAGTATCCAGGACATGCATAATAACTCAGGGATAACTAACAAGTATCCAGGACAGGCATAATAACTCAGGGATAACTAACAAGTATCCAGGACATGCATAATAACTCAGGGATAACTAACAAGTATCCAGGACAGGCATAATATCTCAGGGATAGCGTATAATCTTACTGCTATCTATAACCAACCATGCATAGCAATATGACAATATCTAAAAGATAAGTCAAAGGGTACCTGCCTCAAAGTAGGAGTAGTCCGTATCAAATCAGAACCTCCCGTCCAGAAGTCCAAAAGAAATCAATGTCCTATACCAAAAGATATAGTTTAGCTATCATACCAATTGATACCAACCAACCTAGGCACTCAATCGGATTAGGATTAACCTAACTATCCCAATTGGGTTTAATTCCACAAAGCTAAACCCAAACCCAACCACTCCAAGAACATTGTTTCCTCTGATCTAATCCAAAACACAAACCAATAATCCCAACAATATATCTCAATACACAAAACATAGGATCAAATGAAATAAAACTAGACAATCATCCCAACTTCCATATAACCCTACACAAGGTTCAACCTCAACCATTTGTAGCTCCCTGTAGATGTATCTCATGATTAAAAGACCAATTCCAATCACCACCATCCATCCTCTCACAGTAGCTTCACAAGACAAAAATGGAACAATTAAACTTTCCCAACAAAACTACTTCCAATTTGGAGCTAACAGCACAAGTGGAACAAAACATTAATAGCACACACATAATCCCAACAAGCAACATCGGATTTCCCTAAACCAAAGCGTTACCAAGATCATTAGCAAAATCCACCAATTAAAGCTTAACACCTAATTCCAATTGCCATCCAATTCTAAACCCATTTAACCTATTGTTCACGGCTAGGTAGCAAAGAATAGCCAAACCACAAGATCTTCAAACACAACACTCTACTGATCAACAACCACTAATCTAATGCAAAACACAATAGCTTCATCCAAAACCAATGTTGAAGGAACCAATCCTTACCTGATCTCTCCCACACACAACACCTCTGCCTTGTCCCCAACTCGCAGCCACTGCTCTAATCCGTTAGAACTGTGCATCCGAGGGAAAAACACCCAAACCCCAGCTTGAGCTCAGTCCTCCTTGGAGTTTAGCCATTACTCTACTTGTTGAGGATCCAAGGTACGCAAGCACTCTCCATCTCAGCCCGAGCAGGAGGTCACCTTAGATCAGAAGCCAAAACAAGAATTGGTCACCGTTTGTAGGGAAATAACAACTTATCTGAGAGCTAGGTCTTATCCCTTACCTATCCCAGCCCTCGTGTTGAGCTCCATCGTCGCCCTTGATGCTAACGCCGCCGCTTCTGCCCTCGGGTGAGACAAACTCCGAGAAGTCTCCGAACAGGAGATCAGCTCCGGCTAGCCAACGGAGAGGGAAGATCGGGATTCCTTGGCTAAGGCAAGAAGAGACGAGAGGAGGAGTCGGCGCGTCGGGCTGCTAGGGCACGCGAGAGGAAGGCGTTTGGCTTTGGCTGCGGGCGTGTGAAGAGAAGAGGAAAGAAAGTATATAAGTGGCTGGTGGTTTTTCAGAAAAGCCCCTCTACTCTTCGAAATCTAAACTCTACCCTTAGGGTAAGGGTTTTAGCCCTTTGACCCTCCAATTTATTGTAATTCGCTTTAAAAAAATATCTAGGGATAAATTATTTATCCATTCGTAATTTAAGAGTCTACATGAAAGCCCCTTGGGCTCCTCTCGTAGGGCCGAAAACCCTAGACTCAATCCAGAAAAATCCCGAAACATTTTCTGGTCCGGATTTTCAAATCGCCGTATTTTACACTAGCACTACAAGAAAAAAGTTAAACAACAACGCTTTTTCCACGTTGTCGTTAATGCTTAAAAAGCGATGTTGATGAAGTCGTTGTAGAAAGTATATCTACGACAACGCTTTTTCCGCGTTGTGGTTTGGAGCAAAGACAACGCTTTTTTCGCGTTGTCTATTGGTTTTTAAAAAGCGTTGTTATTGACGCTGTTGTTAAAAGTCGGGTATCAAAGACAACGCGGAAAAAGCGTTGTGGTTTGGCACAAAGACAACGCAAAAATCGTGTTGTGTATTGTTACTTAAAAAACGTTGTCTTTTTAATAGGCAGTGTTTTTCACAATTTATAATACTCACAATTTATAAACATTTTTATTCACAATTGATAATATTCACAATTTACAATATTCACAATTTACAAGCATTTTTATTCACAATTGATAATATTCACAATTTACACTGATAATAGTTTACAAAATTCACTTATAATACAGTGCATTATTTACAAAAGTGTTTGTATTCCATATTAAATACAAAAAATATCTCAATTCACAAGTTCTATAAAACTTCATCATTCACAAGTTGTTCTTTGGGGCTGCTTGTTAACTCGATCTGCTTTAACACTGCATAAAAATAATAAATTGGGATAAGAGATTATATACATATGCAAAAAGAATGCATTCTTCATGCAAAATAATAAATTGGGAAGAATTTTCCAAATTTACATATGCAAAAGAATGTTCAGTGGAATAAATACAGAACTGAGCATGCTAATTTGGAATCTAAAACGCATTTATGCACTACAAATGAAAGGTTTGAGGGTGAAGACTACACTACAGTGTATATGCATTCTTCATGTTTATCGCTCTTCTGAGTTGAATTTGTTCCACGCGTCCTGCATCATTAGAAAATGGTGATTAGTTTGTACAATATAAATAAGGCAGATGTAAGGAGCAAAACTGACTTATGGATCCAACGTTTATGATATAGTTTCTAACCTATTAACTAGTACTAATTTAGGAACAACAACTTGTACAAGTTTGATTTTCTAATGCTAAGAACTAGTATTAATCTCCCACTGTTGCTGACAAGACAATATAGAAAACACTTTAGAAACTATTTACTGTCACATGGTTATGCATTTTCGATTTTATTCCTATGTCATACACAGGCAAACTAAGACAACTGGAGGACTTGCCTTGAGAAGATCAAAAACCTTCTCACAAATGTACTTTTGGCGAATGCTAGCACCTCTTTGTTGTAATTTATCCGGATGAACATAGAGTGTAGCTTTCCAGTAAGCTTTCTTCACAGCCGTAGCAGCAATGACACCTGTCAACGAAATTGGCTGCCAACCACTCTCAGGCCCAAGGATCTGAGAACAAAACGCCGAATGAAATGGCTTAAACATCAGCAGCTCCATATTTACATGCAGAATCTATTTCTGACTATTAATGGAACTTCAAGAATTCTCAGTGGCTGAAGCTGCTTATCAGATTGGAATGCATTTTAAAGGACTAATGGAGCTCCACTAATAAAACATTATGAACTAGAGTGACGTTGATTAAGCACAATGTAAAGATACAGTGATACAGATTGTAAATCGAGATTAGAACAACAAATTTAAAAAGCAGATGGTCTCACTTAAATCAAGATTAGAACAAACAAATTTAAAAATCCCATGCAATTCCTATATGACACGATAAAGTTGCTTTCTTTGATTTAATTCTCTTCAACCAACAACTCATCATATAGATGGTGAGTTACTGAGTTTCATGTGATTCTAAATAATAGATTTTTGATAGTTCAAAGCAAATGGAAAGTGGTGACTTCAACTACTTATGTTCTAACTGTCAAACATACCATGGGAAAACAGAAGACCAAAAGAACCTGCCCACTGTCCCGAATAAAAATTCACAACTACTAGAATCTGGAAACAACAATTTTCAGATTTTGGATCTTTTAGTACATTTCAAGATAGTAATTCCAATATGCACGGAACTCATTATCTTCCATGTACTGAGAAAAAATAAGATTATACATCAGTGCCTCAATGCAAAATAAAACAAAAGTATACAAAAAATCTCATAAAGCATCTTAAAGAAACTAAAACGAAGCAGAAGCATTTGTAGCAAGTTGTTGTAAGTATTTCTCTAATAGTAGATTCATCTATCATTTCACAGCTAGACCAAATATGGTAATCAACTTCAGACCACTGTCTTGCAATAGACACAAATCCCAAAAATCAATCACATAAAAGATGTTGTACCTGAGACATGATTCCCATGACTTTTGTTGCAGAAACTCGCACCTCATCATCATCAAGTTGCAACATGGCTCTCAGTAAAGTAGCAAGTTACTTAAATAAGATTATAGATTATGTTATGTAAACATGGTACTGTTAGAATGTAGATTGAAACTATTCATACTAAATAGTAGCAATTTCTTAAGGGAACTTAACATCAGTCATATATCATGCAGAATGAAGCAAGTACCAACAAAATTTTGGTCCTTAAGTCATATAACTCTCATAAAGCATAGAAAAATAGTATGTCATGAGATTTGATATTGAATGGCAAACCAAAAACGAAGCAAAATGCTCAGATGGCATCACTGCGTTGAAACCAACTATAGGCACCAAGGAAGCTAACAGTGTTCTAAAAATCACCTACAAAGGCACAGTAATGTTATGTGACAAAAGTGTCACCTCTTTATTAAAAATAAAACATTTGATGTATTAGAACTAAATGACAGCTTAAAGCAAAGTAGCAAACATTTGATGTATTAGAACTAAATGACACAATCAAACAAGGAAAGAAAATGAGTTTCAGAAGGTTCCCTACCAGAAATTCCATGTTCTGATGTCCTGTTCACCAAAGAAGAGAAGATTTTGTCAAGAATGAAACAGTTTGAGAGGCCGGAGCTACAATTATGTGCAAATTAAATTATTAAGATGCATTCACAAAACCATCGTGGGTCCTAAGGAAGAATCATTGGCATTGGATCAATAGTTTTGACTTGTTAAAAAGAAAATTGATAAAAATTACAGATTAAAAAAACACACTGAATATTTGGTCTCAACATTAGTTCCAAGAACTCAACAAGAAAAACATGGATTTTAAATATTATAAAGGGTCTGATTCTGAATAGCTGACTTTCACAGAGAAAACGAGAAAACAATTATCAACCATGAACCATTTGCAAAGTTCAAAGAGTTAAAAAAATGAAAAAAAAAAATGCCAAATCTTCAAGGACTTACTTTTCTTCTGTTTTGTTGTCTCCTTCAGCAACTGTACCACTTGCTGAACTGGAAAAGCAAAGCTTACTCTGGAAATTGACATGAAAAAAATCAACAATTTTAAAAATAACTAACTTAAGAGAACTTGAAACAACAGGGAGAGTATCGTTAATCAAGAAACTGCATCTGGAAAAAAGAAAGAGCCTAAGAGGCTCAGAAGAGTCAGAACACAGGTTACCAAAACTAAAGAAGCATCATATAGTGTATACGAGATGATAATGTAGAAGCATCATATAGCATATACGAGATGATAATGTAGTCCAACAAATATTTGTTGGGAACGAGATGGCTATAGAGGGGGGGTGAATATAGCCAACACTTACAACTTGAATTCTAATCAAGGTTTCTGCACTTAAACTATCAGCGGCACAGCGGAAGAAACAAAGCAATAGCAGACAATGTAGAAAACAGAAATAGAGATGAAGAACTAACAACAGCAGCTATCAAGAACGCTAACAAGAGGGTTTACAAGGTTCGGGGATAACTTGCCCCTACTCCTTGGCGTGCCCTTAAGGTGGGCGATCCCTTGATCGTCGGCAGATCAAGCCCCGGTGATCACCGGATATAAAGCAACCTCCTTCTCGGTGGAGAAACCTCTCCACAACGTTTCAATCAAATATAAATGTTTAAGCTCAATGAAACTACAAGAAAGATCTTACTCAAAACCCTCGGCAAGGACAAGAACACAGCAAGCTTCCTTGAGCTCCACCCAGTGGCGATCTCACGCGAGAACCCTTCCTCGTGTCTTCCCACTGTCGGACTCCAAGCTTCTTGTTCCCTCCTTCAAGGCTCAAGTAAAAGATGATTGCTTCTCAATCGCTTGCTCAGAATGATGGAAAACTCAAGAACGCAGCAAGCAGGTTGTGGAGAACTCAGAGCACGGCAAGAACACAGTTCGCAAGACTTGCTTCCATGAAGCCAACTACCGCTTCTTTTGTTCCTCCACACAGCACTAGGTGACGACATCTCTGTAGCTCCCAACTACTCGTCTGCCAACGCCAGCCTCCACTGAGCTACCTCTGGACTCACTGAGCTCCCTCAGTAATGCTCCAGTCTCCGCTCCAGTCTTCAGCCCGGCCGTTGCAACCTGAGATGGGAAAACGGACAAACCTGCTCCAAGGAAAGCCACCGTTGACCTCTCCTTGAGTGTTTGAATCCTCCCCTGTCACCTGCACCTTAATCACTCTGTTAGAGCAGCAAATCAACCAGTAAATCATGTATCAGAGCCATACATCAGCAAATCAGATACGATCAGACGCTCTGACCATGTCTGACAGTGAAATTTGAATTAAAGTGATCGGTCACCAGACCGATCCAGGGTGTGTGGATCGGTCACCAGATCGATCCACTTCTTCGCTGGGATTCCCAGCTCTCGCAGCTATACACACCTGATCGGTCACCAGACCGATCAGGGTGAAGCCTGATCGGTCATCAGACCGATCAGAGTGAGTCCTGATCGGTCACCCAGTCCGATCAGGGCATATGAACAGTAGTTTTTTAATCAGATCCAAGATCCCTGGATCGGTCACTGGATCCACTGGATCGATCCAAGACTTTGATTAGCAAGGGAACTCACTCACCGTTTGCTCCCTGATCGGTCACCAGACCGATCAGGAGCAAGACAGCAAGGAAGCAGCCTGCTCCCTGATCGATCACCGGTCCGATCAGGAGCCACACAGTAGATTCCCAATCTCACTGCGCGCTCCCTGATCGGTCACCAGTCCGATCAGACATAGCTGGATCGGTCACCAGACCGATCCACTAAGGAGCAGCTTGCCAATGTCCCTGATCGGTCACCAGACCGATCCAGTGACTCAACCCTAGCCTTCCAAGCTAGGAATTCATCCACCTTAGCCCTCCAAGCTAAGGATTTTTCCATCTAACTCTCCAAGTAGGGAATTTGCACCTAACCCTCCAAGTTAGGACTTTTCACCTAGCCCTCCAAGCTAGGACTTTTCACCTAGCCCTCTAAGCTAGGACTTTTCACCCAACTCTTCCGAGTTAGAACATCATCCAGCCTAGCCCTCCAAGCTAGGCACCTGACCCTCCAAGCCAGGACTTTTTCACCTAATTCTCCAGGATGGGAATTTGCACCTAACCCTCCAAGTTAGGACTTTTCACCTAGCCCTCCAAGCTAGGACTTTTCACCTAGCCCTCCAAGCTAGGACTTTTCACCCAACCCTTCCGAATTAGGACTTTTCCAACACCTAGCCCTCCAAGCTAGGATTTTCCACACCTAACCTCCCAGGTTAGGATTCTCCAACACATGTCTGATCCTCGATCAGGACTTGATCATAATCATCATAATCATCCCACCTAACCTCCCAGGTTAGGATTTTCCATATCATGCCTAATCCTCGATCAGGACTTAATCACAATCATCATAATCATCCTCCTAAACTAAAATCGTTGTCAACACCAAAACAACAATCAGGGCCAGACTGCATCAACAATATTGAGACCATTAGACAAGAAACTCCGGTCGATATATGAATTCTGCATATGAACAAATCCAAAGTAAGCACGGATCTTAAATAAGAATGCATATGAATTCTGCAAACAATTCAGATGCAAGAGTTGATGATGCCAAATTTAAAGTGAAAAAGAAGCTTCAAATAATCCAATAAAAAAAGAAGCATAATAAAACCAAAAAATTCACTAGTACAGTGACCAAATAGTATACAAGGATAATCGATCAAAGACAAGTATTTAATATTCTAATTTTGAAGTCCAAGGAATTCCCAGACAAGACAAATAAAAGCTCACAGGTATCACTAGTTTGTTGGATAAAAAAGATAACGCAATTTTATATGACCAGTAGCATCATGTAACGTTATATAATAGCATGGGCTAAGAAATTTTGAGATAGCATGCATTCAGTGGACTTCTATAACTATTGAACAATAGAACTTACTAATGCATATACATAACGACTGAAAGGCCCATCTGTAAAGCTGTTCCACGACATAACGAAAATTATACACATTCCAATATATGTTAAACAAAAGTATACATACCTTAACTACTTCCCACTTAGCATTTTTTCTCCCTTTCCTTCCCTTGGTAGAATTAAACAAGCGTAATGCCCTTCATACGTTATGAATATTTGTTATATAAAATTTATATTAAAATATAAATTTACTGACAGAAATCTGAACTCACATTTCCATTACGTATTTACAATCATCATCTCGAATGCGGGAACTAAGGGAATCCAACACATAAATAGTGTCCTTGTAAGGTTCAATTACACTGAGAATCCAATGGAAACTAGGCAAAGACATATGGTTAGATCATAAAATTTAATAAATTAGCGAATGGAAGCATTTTAAAGTGAAGTTTTATTAGGGGAGTTCAGGACTGCTTCTCTAATGGAACCATCAGGATTGTTAGGGGAGCATACTAACTCTATGTAAGCATTGCCTTTGCATGCTGATGCATCACCAACCCACCGATAAAGCCCCGACCGAAGGTAGTCTGTCACTGATGGATATGACTGCAATTATCATTGTCAGTTACAATGTTTTCCAGAATNAGGAGTGACTCCAGTAAAGGAGACAGGAAGAGGATCAGGAAGATATAGATAAAGTGAAAAATCATTCTTGGAGCGACGACAAACCAGAAATCCAGCGAGGACGATAGGGTAAAGTCAATATCAACACCGGTGACACGGTCCGCCACCCCGTGCTCTCCCCATAGGCCAGATTATTGTAGAATTCAGAGACCAAATCAACATTGACCGGCCTTTCTAAGAAAAGGATGTTTTGAAGCCCATAGTACTCAATGATTTTTCTCATCGTAGGACAATGTTCATAAACAAGAGCTTGATCCACTGATCGACATGGTATTAGTTCGAAATTGTGCCAATGAAAGTCTAGGGCATAGAGAATGTTCTGAAATCTAGGATGCGGGGGAGATAGAAGCCTTAGAGGAGATGTAGATGATGAGGAAGTCTTCCCCCTCGAACTCCCTTCGGCTACCTCCTTTCCCTTAGACGACTTTCTAATGAGGTTTGAATTGATCATTACCCATAGATTGAAGCACGAGAAAGCAAGAATTGATCATAGATAAGACCCAATCATAAGATATAAAATTTTGGTCATAAGATTAGAAAGAGGGTCACGGCAAAGGCAAAAAAAGATCAAGACATCATAGCAAGAACAAAAACACAAACATGGTTAGCTTCACAAACATATATTATAGATTGATATGAATGGAAAACCAAAGCAAGAACTTACTTTGGTGCCATCATTGTCGTTTTTGGAAGTTGAGAGAAAGAAACCGTGCACAGGAAAGTGTTCTCGGCGCAAAAGATGGTTGCAAAACGTTTCTGCGAGAAAGAAATGAGCACAGATCTCACGCTCACGCAAGGAAGGAGAGCACGCAGAAGGATCTTCTCGCATAAGCAGGTCGCGCAGATGAGGGTCGGCGCTAGGTTTTGGCGCTGAAGAAGGTTTTGCGAAGTTAATCGGTTGGTGGATCGGTCCACCAACCAAAATTTAATGCGGTTGATCGGATCACCGTTCGATCTGATCGCGTCCAGACCGTTCAGGAGACGGCCTGATTGGACTGACAAGGTCCTGATCGGTCGAAAGACCGATCAGACGTGCTCCTGATCGGTCGGGTGACTGATAGACCCAAATGATATATTAAATATTGTCACGAAATTGTGAGTCTATCGAATTTAGAATTTATAAATGAAATGTTGGAAACCCTTTTACAATCAAAAGTATGAAAATGTAATATAGGGGCCACAGGTCGTATTTTTCTCAGGGACTAGTTGAAGGTTTGTTTGATTCGCGCTTGTATTTAGGTGTCGTTTATGAATTTGGGTTTCGAATGTGATTTGGGTTTGGAATGCGATTAGGAATGAAAAAACAATGAAAGAGAAGGAAAATAGCCAATGAATAAACAAGTGGTAACAATGGTTAACTCATCAATGAAAACTCAATCAAGGGACTAAAACAGTTTTGGAGCATAAATCTGATTTCAATTGCAAATGCCACTACAATTAGATTGAGCTTCAGGATCTACAACATTCAAACCGAAACATCCACTTGATACAAAAACATGCAACCAACACTTGGTCCGCAAAAAGAATGCTTATGTGCCAAATAGGATTCCAACTCAGAAACCAGTCAAAGGCAAATGAAACTAATTTCGAGCTCAACCCAAATACTAAAAGATGAGTTTCCTCCTTATACAAATCTGTTGTTGACTCTAATCATGCAGAATTTGGCAAGATTGCTACGCAAGGGATAAGGAATCCATGTGCTAGAAACTAATATCAAACGCAAATCAGATTAATTTCAAATTGCCATAGTTCTCCCTTGTCTAAGCTCACTGAAATGGATTTCAGAATTGCAAAACAGGTTGCTGAACTAATGGTTAAAATTCAGAAGTCACACTGTGAAGGAGGCGGCTTTAAAACACATAAGTGCTCACAATGTTTGGTTAACATCAGGAAACAAGCTCAGAACAAATTGAACAAAAGAAATCTGCACAATTCAGTAACTTCAATTCAATTAGTACGCATGAGAGAAAGACTTCTTTGTGCCAGAATTTGATGTTGAGTGCAGTAACTATATGATCAGATCTGAAACGCAGGAATGAATGGCAGAAATTCTGAAATGGAGGCAGAATTCAGCAGAAATGAGAGCAAAGAATTCATGAATGAACTGAATTTGCAAAAATGCATGATGTGCAGAAATTTGGAAACTGATGTGCAAAAATCGAAACAAGTTCAGCAGTGAAATCAAACACTACTTGAGTGGAACAACTGCAATGTAGATTCAGCTGGTAAAGCTATAGTTAGTTTGATACAAAGTGCAAGAACTCGAAGGAAGCAAACTGATACACACCATAGAAAATCAGAAACTTGATACGCTGCAGAACCCAGCTGATACGCAAGCTAAAACAAGAATTCAGAAATGAATTTCAGCTAATAAGCTGCTTAAACACACTTATTCATTACACAAATAAGCTAGCTAATAAAAACACTGATTTAAACTCTAATTGAAGCAAGAACAAATCAGGAACTTGAAACTGAAGTGGCTGATACGCAAGATGAAAACAGAGGTAAAACTGATACGGAAGGATTAAGCAACAACTAAACTATAATTAAAAGCAATTATCCACTACAAACATTCCCTAGCTATTAAACTAGCAGAAACCAAACCTAATTTAAGCAAAACAATTGCATTAAACAAAGTAACGAATTTACAGCTAATGAAACGAAATCAGAAACTGCAGAAATGAATTTTAACAATCAGAAACGAAATTTACAGCTAAACAATAAAAATTAACTAAGCTAACTAATCCTCAATCCTCCTTAAGCTCAAGTGCTCCTTGTTCGTCACGCAAGGGTGAGCCTCGGACCCGCAAGCTCAGCAAGTCGATGGTAACAACCCCTGCGATTCAAAACCAGCTCAGATTGCTCAAATCTGAAATTTTCCATTCGAAATCTTCATTGCAGCTGCGTCTGCGTGAATTGGTGAGTGGATGATGATCAAAGCTACTCAGGGAACCCCTCTAGATAGCTTAGATGGAAGGTAATAGAGCACAACCGATCCAAAGGCATCAAATGGCAGAGTTGCGGAAACCTCTCAACATCCCTGTTTCTTGGGCAAATTGAGGCTGGAATTTCACCGAGAAGCTCTCCCACTGACCTAGCACATGATCTAAAGGATAAATCGAGGGGTCGCGCCCCTTTGGATGAAGAAAACTACTGAAGAACTGATGAACAAACGAAGAAGACGAAGAACGGCGAGGAAACACGACAAGGCTGGTTGCGGCGAAATTTTGATTAAATAGAAACCAATGGACGGCTCAGATTGCTTTGATGAAATCCAACGGTAGATCTTGGTCTGATTTGAGCCAAACTTTTATGATGATGATCTGGGGTCAGGATCTACCTCGTGGTAGCTCGGATCCTCCAGATATGCAATGGATGGTCCAGATCAACTCTATCTGTGAATGGACGCTCTAGAGCCCTCCTTGCTTGATCCAACGGTTGATTTAGCTCTGATTGGGATGAAACCTTCAGATCTTGATCATAGAGCTTGATCAAACCTAACCCTAGCTCGGATTGCTTCAGATCGTCCCGGATGGCTCAGATCTAGCCGCTCTTGAATTGGACGGCCCGGATTAACCGTAGGCTTGATAATCCGATCCGGTTCACATCCGGCTCAGGTTTGACCCAATATGCCCTAGGTCCAGGATCCTTTCATGCCTACAAAAATATATCAGAAAATTAGTGGCCAAATAATCCAAAAATTGTGTAATTTTGCAATTAAGTCTAAAATAAGATAAAGTTCCAAAACCTAGGGTAAAATCATAATTAAGCAATAAAAATATGGGTCAAACATGGATTTTAGCAATTAAAATAATCAATAAAATGGTGCTTATCAGTGACCGATCAGGATTTGATCAGTAGAGTCCAGAAAGAAAACTCTGAGCTCCCTGATCGGTCTGTGGACCGATCCCTACAGGTTGCCAGATCGGTCGGGAGACCGATCCAGGCTAGCTCAGAACACTTAGTCAGATTTTGAGAGATCACGGCTCGCCTATAACCCTTATCTTGACAAAATTCTAGAAACCTATGGTTTTGAAATTCACCTCCATGATCACTTCTAATTGTCTTAATGGTTGATGATTTTTCATTTTCAACTCTTCTACAAAAAGAAATGAAAACATCTAAGGTTTGGTCCTTATATTTTAAAAAGTAAGTCCATGTGTATCTAGTAAAATCATCAATAATAACAAAGCAATATCTACTTCCATTCAATGATATGATGGTACTACAATCAAATAGATCCATGTGAAGTAAATCTAATGCATTTGAGGTACTTACAGTGCTTTTACCTTTATGAGCAGATTTTGTTTGCTTACCCATTTGACATGCATCACATAATTTATCTTTTCCATACTTGATGCTCGGTAAGCCTCGAACTAGTCCCTTGTTGGCCAGCTTCCGGATGTTCTTCATGTTCACATGTGCTAGCCTCCGGTGTCAAAGTGTGGACTCTCCTTCTTTTGACATGAAACACGATAAATATTGTCTACTCTTGCTCCTACTAGTACTGTGTCCAAGGTGTCACTTTGTCTAACTAGACACTGACTTGGTTGGAAGTCAATTGTGTAACCCGTGTCACACAATTGACTGACACTTAGGAGATTGAACTTCATCCCCTTGACTAGAAGGACATTTGAGATTCTAAGACATTCGGATATTTGAATGTCTCCTATTCCTATGACCTTAAGGCTACCATTGTTACCAAATGATACATTACCTCTACTCTTCTTGTGAAATGTGGTGAACAATGATCTATCCCCGATCATGTGTTTGGAGCATCCACTATCAACGAACCAAGTTGATAGATGCTCCCCCTCAATCATAACCTACACAATTCGAAAAATAGAAGTTTTAGGTACCCAAACCTTGGGACCTAAAGTGTCAACTAAGCATGACTTAGGTACCCATGCCTTGACAACTTTCTTTTGAGTTTTGGGTGTCCTAGATTGTCTCATGTCAGTCCTAGACATGAGAGACACAAATGAGGGTTCTTTAGGGCGGTAACCAATACCGGCTCTATTGTAAACCGCTCTTTGGGCATTAAGAATCATATCTAGGGTCTTAGAGCTATTTGAGAATTTCCCAAGAATATTCTTGAGCTTCCCAACTTCACTCTTCAAAGATTGGTTTTCCTCTACTAACAAGTTATCATACAAATCATTGATTTCCTCAACCTTAGAGGATTTCAATCTGACAATCTCATGCTTCAACGATTTAATTTCATCTTCTAGTAATTCAACATGCAAGTCATCAATGTTATCATCCCTAGAAGCTTTCAATTGACCAATCTCTAATTGCAATGCTTTAACTTTATTTTTGGATTTCTTAAGCATACTAGTTAAACATGCAATTGCTCTATAACATTTTTCAAGCTCGGGAGAAGTTACCTCTTCATCATCCGAAGATGATGAAGCCGTGTTTGTGGAGCATGAAGATTCATCACTGCTCTCCTCTCCAAGAGCCATGAGAGCCACTTGCCTTGTGCTCTTCTCCTCCTTTTCTTCATCGGATGAGCTAGAGGATGACTCATCCCAAGAGGCCTTCAATGCCTTCTTCTTCTTCTTGGATTTCTCTTCTTTTCTTTTGGATTTTTCCTCCTTCTTCTTAAGCTTCGGACACTCATTCTTGAAGTGTCCTTTCCTACCACACTCAAAACAGGATGCATTATTCTTATCAAGTTTGGATTCACTAGCGTTACCTCTACTTTTGAACCGTCGATCCCTTCGCATCATCCTCCTCACAAAGTTTGCCATCTCAGATGAAGAGGAGCCACTGCCATCTTCCTCAGAATTTGACTCGGATTCGGAAGAGGATGAAGATGATGAAAGTTCCTTTTCCTTCTTCTTCTCCTTCTTCTTCTTGTTGGTCCGGTCCCCTGCAACTAAGGCAATCCCCTTCTCCTTGGGGCCTTTGTTAGCCATTTCATGCAATTCCATCTCACAAAATAAATCATCTAATTTCACAATAGATAAATCCTTAGATACTTTGTAGGCATCCACCATGGATGACCACAAAGCATTCCTTGGAAATGCTTTCAAGACATACCTCACAAGGTCGCGGTTCTCGACCTTTTCATTAATTGAATGAAGCCCATTAAGGACTTCCTTGAAACGACTATGGAGCTCGCTTACCGACTCGTTCTCCTTCATGGTGAGATTTTGAAGTTGATTGAGGAACAAGTCCCTCTTTGCAATCCTAGAGTCTCGGGTGCCCTCATGAAGCTCAATGAGTTTGTTCCACAAGTCCTTTGCACTTGTGAAAGGACCAACCTTGATGAGTTGGTCTTTGTTGATGCCACATTGTAGAGTGACAACCGCCTTCGCGTCGGCTTCACTCTTCCTTGTTTGTTCGGCAGTCCACCTCCATGACTCAAGTTCTTTACCTTCGTCATCCTTAGGAGGGATGAATCCCTCCTTCACTGCGAACCAAGTATGGATGTCCATCTTCAAGTAGTACTCCATTTTTGATCTCCAGTATTGAAAGTCGGCGCCATCAAAGAATGGAGGTCGGGTGGTGGAGAAGTCTTCTCTCAATGTCATCTTGTTGAGAACTCTCGGTTGTTAAGCCGTAAACAGAGCACCTTGCTCTGATACCACTTGTTGGGAACGAGATGGCTATAGAGGGGGGATGAATATAGCCAACACTTGCAACTTGAATTCTAATCAAGGTTTCTGCACTTAAACTATCAGCGGCACAGCGGAAGAAACAAAGCAATAGCAGACAATGTAGAAAACAGAAACAGAGATGAAGAACTAACAACAGCAGCTATCAAGAACGCTAACAAGAGGGTTTACAAGGTTTGGGGATAACTTGCCCCTACTCCTTGGCGTGCCCTTAAGGTGGGCGATCCCTTGATCGTCGGCAGATCAAGCCCCGGTGATCACCGGATATAAAGCAACCTCCTTCTCGGTGGAGAAACCTCTCCACAGCGTTTCAATCAAATATAAATGTTTAAGCTCAATGAAACTACAAGAAAGATCTTACTCAAAACCCTCGGCAAGGACAAGAACACAGCAAGCTTCCTTGAGCTCCACCCAGTGGCGATCTCACGCGAGAACCCTTCCCCGTGTCTTCCCACTGTCGGACTCCAAGCTTCTTGTTCCCTCCTTCAAGGCTCAAGTAAAAGATGATTGCTTCTCAATCGCTTGCTCAGAATGATGGAAAACTCAAGAACGCAGCAAGCAGGTTGTGGAGAACTCAGAGCACGGCAAGAACACAGTTCGCAAGACTTGCTTCCACGAAGCCAACTGCCGCTTCTTTTGTTCCTCCACACAGCACCAGGTGACGACATCTCTGTAGCTCCCAGCTACTCGTCTGCCAACGCCAGCCTCCACTGAGCTACCTCTGGACTCACTGAGCTCCCTCAGTAACGCTCCAGTCTCCGCTCCAGTCTTCAGCCCGGCCGTTGCAACCTGAGATGGGAAAACGGACAAACCTGCTCCAAGGAAAGCCACCGTTGACCTCTCCTTGAGTGTTTGAATCCTCCCCTGTCACCTGCACCTTAATCAGTCTGTTAGAGCAGCAAATCAACCAGTAAATCATGTATCAGAGCCATACATCAGCAAATCAGATATGATCAGACGCTCTAACCATGTCTGATAGTGAAATTTGAATTAAAGTGATCGGTCACCAGACCGATCCAGGGTGTGTGGATCGGTCACCAGATCGATCCACTTCTTCGCTGGGATTCCCAGCTCTCGCAGTTATACACACCTGATCGGTCACCAGACCGATCAGGGTGAAGCCTGATCGGTCATCAGACCGATCAGAGTGAGTCCTGATCGGTCACCCAGTCCGATCAGGGCATATGAACAGTAGTTTTTTAATCAGATCCAAGATCCCTGGATCGATCACTGGATCCACTAGATCGATCCAAGACTTTGATTAGCAAGGGAACTCACTCACCGTTTGCTCCCTGATCGGTCACCAGACCGATCAGGAGCAAGACAGCAAGGAAGCAGCCTGCTCCCTGATCGATCACCGGTTCGATCAGGAGCCACACAGTAGATTCCCAATCTCACTGCGCGCTCCCTGATCGGTCACCAGTCCGATCAGACATAGCTGGATCGGTCACCAGACCGATCCACTAAGGAGCAGCTTGCCAATGTCCCTGATCGGTCACCAGACCGATCCAGTGACTCAACCCTAGCCTTCCAAGCTAGGAATTCATCCACCTTAGCCCTCCAAGCTAAGGATTTTTCCATCTAACTCTCCAAGTTGGGAATTTGCACCTAACCCTCCAAGTTAGGACTTTTCACCTAGCCCTCCAAGCTAGGACTTTTCACCTAGCCCTCCAAGCTAGGACTTTTCACCCAACTATTCCGAGTTAGAACATCATCCAGCCTAGCCCTCCAAGCTAGGCACCTGACCCTCCAAGCCAGGACTTTTTCACCTAATTCTCCAGGATGGGAATTTGCACCTAACCCTCCAAGTTAGGACTTTTCACCTAGCCCTCCAAGCTAGGACTTTTCACCTAGCCCTCCAAGCTAGGATTTTCCACACCTAACCTCCCAGGTTAGGATTTTCCAACACATGCCTGATCCTCGATCAGGACTTGATCATAATCATCATAATCATCACATCTAACCTCCCAGGTTAGGATTTCCCATATCATGCCTAATCCTCGATCAGGACTTAATCACAATCATCATAATCATCCTCCTAAACTAAAATCGTTGTCAACACCAAAATAACAATCAGGGCCAGACTGCATCAACAAGCAGCTGGAGGCTGCTGTGAGATGGTGTCACCTGTGCTCAGTAGAGAAACAAAAGAGGAGGAGAAGAGCAGAAGAAAGTAGAGTTCGCTGAATTGTCTTCTGGCTTGTTCTTGCTGCGCGATTGTGTTCTCCACATCCTTGCTTGTGTGTTTTATGATCCCATCATCTTGAGCAAGCAACTATAATCAGTGAAGCAACCGTCCCTTGTTGAGCACTTGGAGGAAGGAACAAGATGTTGGGACCGGGTGCATGTTGACATGGATGTGGGTTCGTAATTTTAAAATTTATTACGTGCAGCGGAAGATTTAGCATAAATAATTTCCCAAATTATTTAACCACACATCTAAGCATGCAACCTTATATTGTGTAGACATGATCATATATTAAAATTTTACAGAAAGTAAACTAATTTACTTAATACCTCACGTAACTCGAAGGAAGGGACGAGATCCAACCGTAAGCGTCCCTTGGAAGCTCCGCCTCTATTCGCGTCCACGCCGAGTTTTCTTCGGGACGACTTCGCAAAGCCACGAGTTTCGTGGCGACAAGAACTACTAGATTCTCCAAAGGCACGACAAGAATACCAAGAGAGAGATGGGAAGACTAACCACTAAACGAAGAACGGAATCAAGATTCCGGGAGGAAGGAAGGAGTTGCGCCCGCTTCTTCTTCTTCTTCGGCAGCTGCATGGTGGATGAAGCTCACGGCAATAAAGGGGTCCTCCTTTTAGGGCCAGCGGCACTAGAGAAGGGAGAGGGAGAGAAGGAGAGAGAGAGAGGGCTTATTTCTAGATCTCTTAGATTAATCTCCAAGTCTTGCCTTGGTTCCTTTATATATTAGCCTCTCAATCGCCAAGTCTCCTTTTTATGGAATAAATTTTTATAAGAAATTTATCATATAAATTTTCTATGATTTATTCCATCATACCAAGTTTTTATCATAATTTAATTTATGATAAAAGCAACCATGTCTCCTTTTTTTTCTTATAGAAAGAAATTTCTTTATATAAATTTCTTTATATAAATTTCATAAATTTCTTTATCATGGTAAATCAATCCATTATTGATTTTATAAAATAAAATAAACCAATCCATGGTTCATTTTAATTTCCATGAAAAATAAATTTCTTTATCATGGTAAATCAATCCATTATTGATTTTATAAAATAAAATAAACCAATCCATGGTTCATTTTAATTTCCATGAAAAATAAACCAAACCTTGGTTTATTATAAAATTTATATCATCCATAATTTTATAAAACAAACCACACTTGGTTTATTTTATAAATAGAACCAAACAATTTGGTTCTCCCCTTTTGATGTGGCCGGCTAAACAAAGAGGGTGGGGACCCTCTTTGGCCAGCCAAACCCAAGCCAAGACCATATAAATTAAACTCATTTAATTCGTCCAATAAGTCTTCAAAAGACTTAACCATTTTATTCTTCCGATGCGTCTCTGAAAAATTCAGATTCGACTTATCTCTCTTGATCGAAAAATCCAATTTTCAACTCGTTTTAAATCCCTCGGATTACTCGTAGTACGTGTGACTAAATAGGCTTTCGATTTATGTTGGCCGTCTATAATCAACCAATTATAGAACGATCATGAGTGACACCTAGTAGTACATCATGACCCTCAATTAATCGAAAGATCAACGGTTGACCTCAGAAATAATTCTGAAACCCTTCAGCAGCTATAATGAGTCGTGCCCCATTCCCTTCACCATCTTATACCCACTTGGTTCAGGACACGGTCTATGTGTGTCAGTCCCCACTAGGCTGACTACGTCACACCAAGCCCAAGTAGTGTCTTTCTCGTCCAACGGATTCTAATTACTCTCATGTTTCTGAGAGATTCATACTCTGAACATGTGATGCTCTGGTCAGAGGCTTCGAGTAACAATCCGACGATAGACCTTGGGTATACATCTCCTCGCAAGGAGTGGTGAATCCTTTGTAAGCTGTTAAAACATCTTCGGGCACTTCGGCTTATACCCAACCATCCTGAGTTCACACCTCCTTAGAGATGTTTGCTTAAGATGTCAAAGTATAAGTCTCCATGACCAAGATGACTTAAACACCGCAAGTCAAAGGAACATCGCACTTAAGCTGCAGTAAGAACTTCATTGACATATCTATATGTAGATTACCATATGAAGTTTTACAGCCAGTCACTCCAATGAACTAGTTCCCTTAACTAGCATTCATGTTTATCTCTGGACATCCCAATGTCACCAGCCAGTGAGAATCAGCTGATTAGAGAATAACCCATGCTAGTCTCAACAGAATTGATAGTGTCCGTATTTATCAATTCATCAACTAGGGACAATTTCAATACTTCACAATTGCACATGTAGAGATAATCACTAGTTGTGAATTCATCACAAATTCTCTCATGCTGTGAATTATATTGCGGACATTCAGTAAATGAGTTTAAGATCTCAATCAAATACACAAACATGTATACTCAAATAGTGAATATTCATTTATTAAAATAAATGATTATAATCATAAGGCGATTGCCTTAGGACACATCTCTCACAATACTAACAAACTCCCACTTGGCCTAATGTCAATCGCTACGGTATCCAATACCACAGGCTCTAACATGACCCTCAAACTTGCTTTGAGGCAAGACCTTAGTTAAAGGATCCGCTAAATTCCTTTCAGTGGGAATTTTCTCAATTTGTATATCATTCCTACTTATAATCTCTCTGATCAGATAATAGCGGCGAAGCACATGTTTGGATCGCTGATGAGACCTTGGTTCCTTTGCTTGTGCAATAGCTCTATTGTTGTCGCAGTAAACCGGCACTGCTTCATCAATGGTTGGAACCACACCAAGTTCTGAGACAAACTTCTTGATCCAGACTACTTCCTTTGCTGCTTCCGAAGCTGCAATATATTCCGCTTCCATGGTAGAATCCGCTACGGTGTCTTGTTTGGAACATTTCCAACTTATTGCGCCTCCATTCAAGATAAATACGTATCCAGACTAAGATTTGGAGTCATCCTTATCTGTCTGGAAACTGGCATCTGTATACCCACGTATTACCATATCACCTTTTCCATATATTAGGAACACATCCTTAGTTCTTCTTAAGTACTTAAGGATTGTCTTGACAGCCGCCCAATGATACATTCCTGGATCAGACTGGTATCTGCTTGTGACGCTCAGAGCATACGATACATCGGGCCTAGTACATAACATAGCATACATGATAGATCCTATCGCGGATGCATAAGGAATCTTATTCATGCAAATCTTCTCGTCTTCTGTGCGCGGACACATAGACTTTGAAAGGTTGATCCCATGCCTGATGGGAAGGTAACCTTTCTTGGATTCCGACATGCTAAACCTTTTTAGCACTCGGTCTATATATGTAGACTGCGAAAGACCAAGCAACCGTTTTGATCTATCTCTATAGATTCTAATCCCAAGGATATAGGTTGCTTCTCCCAGGTCTTTCATGGAGAAAGTTTTGGACAACCAAATTTTAACCGACTATAAGACTGATATATCGTTTCATATAAGTAATATGTCATCGACATATAATACTAGGAATACGACTGCACTCCCACTAACCTTCTTGTACACACAAGGTTCGTCAGGATTTTGTGAGAAATCAAACTCTTTGATCGTCTCATCAAAACGGATGTTCCAGCTCCTGGATGCTTGCTTCAGTCCATATATGGATCGTCGAAGCTTGCATATTTTGGTTTTATCAACCGACGTGAAACCTTCAGGTTGTATCATGTATACATCCTCAAGCAGGTTTCCATTAAGGAAAGCTGTTTTCACATCCATTTGCCATATCTCATAATCATAATGAGCTGCTATGGCTAGGAGCATCCGAATGGATTTAAGCATAGCTACTGGTGAATAGGTTTCGTCATAATCAATTCCTTGTTTCTGACGATATCCTTTTGCCACTAATCTATCCTTAAAGGTAACAACATTACCTTTCATGTCAGTTTTCTTCTTGAAAACCCACTTGCACCCTATGGGCTTAATCCCTTCAGGTGGGTTAACCAAGTCCCATACTTGATTTTCTTACATGGAATCCATTTCCGACTTCATGGCTTCAAGCCATTTGTCCCTTTCCGAACTTTTCAGAACATCATCATAACTGATAGGTTCGTCGTTCGATTCACTTACGAGAAATCCGTATCTCTCTGGAATATTGCATGTCCTATCAGATCTACGAAGAAGTGGTGTTGTTTTAGGTTCAACCGATAGCTCATCATTATGAGTTATTGGTTGTGGGTCTAGACTAGGTGTCTCTATAATGTCTATTGGAGTTTCTTGAACTTCTTCAAGTTCAATACTACTCCCACTGTTTTCTTGTAAAAGAAATTCTTTTTCCAGAAATACAGCATGCCTTGAAACAAACACCTTTTGTTTCAAGGGATGATATAATTGGTAACCCTTTGTTTCCTTAGGGTATCCAATAAATACACATTTATCAGACTTAGTATCCAATTTGTCTGATACAGTCCGCTTCACATAAGCAAGACAACCCCATATCTTAAAGTGAGTTAAGTGAGGTTTCTTACTATTCCACGTCTCATATGGAGTAGTAGAGACTACCTTGGTCGGGACTCTGTTTAGCAAGTAAACAGCTGTCTTAAGCGCATAGCCCCAAAAGGATTTTGGAAGAGTTGCATGATTCATCATAGATCTAACCATGTCCATCAAGGTTCGGTTACGCCTCTCAGATACACCATTATGCTGTAGTGTATACGGCGGAGTCCATTGAGACAATATCCCATTGTCCCTAAGATAATCTTGAAACTCTTGACTTAAGTATTCACCACCCCGATCGGATCGAAGTATCTTAATACTTTTGTCAAGTTGTTTCTCTACTTCATTTCTGAACTCTTTGAATTTCTCAAAAGCTTCAGATTTGTGTTTCATCAAGAACACATACCCGAATCGTGAGTGATCATCAATAAAGGTAATGAAGTAGCTATAGCCTCCTTGTGCAAGAGTTGACATTGGTCCACATACATCAGTATGTATTAGACCAAGCAATTCTCCCACTGAATTACCTTTTCCGGAAAAGGGTAATTTGGCCATCTTGCCTTTTAAGCATGATTCGCATGTATCAAATGAACCGGGTTCAAATGATTCCAGAATTCCATATCGGTGTAATTTTGTCATGCGTTTCTTACTTATATGGCCAAGACGACAATGCCACGTATAGGAGTTTATTTGATTATCTATTCGAGCACGTTTGTTGCTAACTTCGATATTGAAAATGTCACCGGATAAATCTAACGTGTAGATACCATTGCACAAAGTTCCGGTCCCATAAAGAACACCATTTAAAGTTATGTAACAACAATTGTTACTAAAAGTTAAATGATAACCCTTTTCATTCAAGAATGAAATAGATACAATGTTCTTTATTAACGAAGGAACAAAATAACAATTATCCAATTCTAAGACAAGTCCAGTAGGGAGCTTTAGCAAATATGTTCCGATGGCAACAGCAGCAATCTTTGCTCCATTTCCAACTTGCAAATTCGCTTCTCCCTTGACGAGTCTTCTTCTATTCCTTTGCCCCTGTATGTCATTACATATATGTGAGCTACACCCAGTATCAAGTACCCAGGCGGTTGAGGAAATAGAGTGACATTCAATAACGAAGATACCTGAAGAGGATGGGGCATCGGATGCCTTCTTCTTCAAAGACTCAAGATAAACCTTGCAGTTTCTTCGCCAGTGACCCTCCTTGCCACAGTGATGGCAAGTGCCTTTTGGGGTCTTTTCAGTATTTTTGGCCTTTTTCTTCTTTCCCTTATTCTGTTCTTTGGCCTTCCTCTTAAAGCCTTTCTTTGAGGAACCAACTAACAGTACCGTCTTCTGATCCTGCTTCACAGAAGGCTCTATAGTCTTCAGCAGGTTGAGCAACTCAGGAATGGTAGTCTCCAGCTTGTTCATCCGATAGTTCATCACAAATTGTGAATAACTTTTGGGCAAACAATGCAGAATTAAGTCAATACTTAGTTCATGATCCATTGCAAATCCGAGTGTGCTTAGTCGCTCAATGTACCCCAACATCTTCAACACAAACTGTGAGACAGAAGTGCCTTCCTGCATCTTAGAGGTGAAGAGGAGTCTGCAGACCTCGAACCTTTCGGATCTCGCCTGCTCGTCAAACAGCTCATAAAGATGGAAGATGATGGTATAAGCATCCATATGCTCATGCTGCTTTTGTAGCTCAGGTACCATAGCGGCTAGCATGATGCAACTTGTAAGTTCAGAATCGGTCATATGTTTCTGATAGGCCACTAACTGGTCTGGAGTTGCATTTTCGGGAGGACGGTTGGGAAGTTGATCTTCAAGGACATAAGCAAGCTTTTCTGCCTTGAGGACTATCCTCAGGTTTCGAAACCAGTCCATGAAGTTTGGCCCAGTCAGCTTATTGGTGTCCAAAATGGAACGCAAATTCAGAGAAAACATGATCAAGTGATTATCCTAGAAATACAAATTGAGCTTATGTGAGAAGAATGATAAAGAATGCATCAACATACATTAATTAAATCCTATTTATTTTTCGAATTGAATAACCCTTTTTATCAATTCGGGAGATCATAGGAACATCTCCAAATAGGTTGATATCCAACCATAGATAAGAACAACCATGGCTGTGGATATCAAGTTATTCTTAGCTATGAAGGTAGGTAATTATACCGATTACATATCACATATATGTAACTATCACTTTATGCTATCAACTAATTGAATGTTTGCATAAATCATTGGGTTGTTAACTCATTAACAAGTATGCAACAATATACATAGCACCCAACTGCACCTCTCTTTACATCGTCCTTGGCTGTGGCACAACAAATCGATGCGTCCAACAACCGTTTAGTCAGGAAATAGTTTTAATATGGTTGGAGTTCATTCAACCGTTTAGTCAGGCTTGGATGTGTCCAACAACCAAAACTAAGGATTGACCTCTGACTCCAACTATATTAATCATAAACTAATTCCATAGTTTGAACATGTTGAGGTTCAAGCCGGGCATGGATGTGTCCATCAACCCAAACGAGAAACAAAACTCCGGTTCTGACCATATTAATGGAAGGTGTTGGCCTTAATATTTTGTAAGGGGTTTTGGGTCTCATCCTTTTCTTTCTAAGCACATTCATGACATATAATTATGCCATGTACTAACGATTTCCTTAATAAAGTATGTATGTGACTTAATTTATCAAGTCTCATTAATTGAATTAGGAACATGATTTCTAATCTAATTTCATACTTTAAGGAATTGTTTTGGGAAACAATTTTCCTAAATTGTCATAATCAATTCGGAAATAATATGTTTAAGACTTTGATTTCTCTAAATCAAATCTTATTAAATTAAACACAGATTCCTAATTCAATCACATATTATTTTCATGAAAATCTTATTTAAGGAAATAAACTCTATAGGAACAATTTTCTAATTAATTTTGGAGACAATAATATGTAAAAATCAATAAGGAAATTATCGTTTGAGAATCACCTCAAAATTTCCAAGATTTGATCACATATTTTATTTATGGACTAATTAATTACAACAAATTATTTTCTTTGGGTGGCTCCCCGAGGCTCAGATACCCAAAGAAAAGAAATTTGTCGTAAATCTAATTTGGCCCGCTCCCCGAGGCGTAGCCA
>JAGFNQ010007388.1:352001-498650 GCA_024364735.1 Boesenbergia rotunda | reverse complement strand
TCTTTTGGATCTGTGTCCCTCTTGTCCACATGAATAGCATCCAGTTACACCCAGAAGGCATGCTCCTGGATGGTTCCTCCCACACTTAGGACAAGGTGGATACCTAGCTTGCTTATTCTCTGGTTTTCCTTTCTGGCTGCCAGGCCACTGCTTCCTTTTGTGGGTCTTGCTCTTCCAGTTCTGGCTATTTGGCTGAGGCTTCTGGCCTCCTATTGTCTTGTTCTCAATCAGGACTGGCTTCTGCTGTGCTTGCTGTGCCTTGATGCTATTCAGGTAGTGCTCTGAGATTAGAGCACTACTGACCAACTCTTCGCTGGTCTGGGGTCGTTGCATCCCGCTGTTCACGTTGAGTGCTATCTCAGGGTTCAGCATGCGGAGCATCAGTCTGACTCGCTCCTTCTCTGTGCTGACTAGCTCTGGGCAGAGGCGAGCTAGTCTGTTGAACTTTGCGACTGCTTCTCCCATTGGTAGGCTACCTTGTCTGAACTCCATGAAGTCCTCGTAGTGCTTGTTGGTAACCCGCATGTGGAAGAACTCCTCATAGAACTCTTGCTCGAAATCTGCCCAGCTCATCTGGTTGACTATCCTCTTACTCTTGACTCGCTCCCACCACATACGAGCATCTCCAGTTAGGCAGAAGGAGGCACATTTGACCTTCTCGACCTCTGGCCAGTCAAGAAGCTCCATCATGCTCTCTAAAGTCTTGAACCAAGCCTGGGCATCCCAGGGCTCAGTCGTGCCTGAGAAGCTTTCGGGTTTCAGCCTCTGCCACTGGACGAGGTATGCTTCTTGTCTTCGGTTCACAGCAGGGGTCTCCTGTGGGACTGGTGGAACTTCAGCCACTACTGGAGTTCCCACTCCTGCTGTGGGTGGTGTAGGGGGCACTGGGTGCTGATTCGCCATCAGTGTGGCGATGGTCTTCTGTTGTTCTGTAATCTGAGCTTGCATTTGAGCAATGACTGCCATCAGGTTTGGCTGTTCTGTGCCAGGCTCACTGTTATCTTAAACTGGAGTTCTGTTATTAGCATTAGGAGCTCGGCCTCTTCTTGCCATCTAATAATGCATAAAGGAACAAGAAATCACTACTACATCTCTAGGTATAAACTTGTCTTCTTACTTAGAAATCTAATATCCATTCTAGGGATTAAACATGATTCCGTGATACTAAGGGATTAAACATGCTTCCTTGTTCTATGCACATGTGAGTAAGTACTTAAGCATTTCTCTATACTGCAATTAAATAAAGGAGCAATAGAAAAAAAACTGAAACTTAAAGCTTTCTTACTTGAAGACGGCAAGGTTGATGCTGATGTGTGTGTGATGCTGGAGAATGGGAACTGCTCTGATACCACCTGTAGCGACCCGCCTTCTCTACCTTAGACGGATCGTTACTTTTCTCTACTTCTCAACTCTTTTACATGACTAAAAGTGCGGAAATCTTTTTTTTTAAACTTTTAAATTCATCTAACAATTATATTCTAACTTAAGCAATCATGCATAATAACATATCACCCTTCTATCCCAAAAGCTCGCAAGATGATAAACATTGAAGCTTGCCTCGCCCAACTCAAACTGCAGGTATCAGTCGACTGATACTGTATCAGTCGACTGATAGGCCTGAAATCAGAAAACTCAGGTTTCGGCAGTTGCTTCTCAGCTCCTCCATACCTATGATTTCGAGCCATATGGAATCATTGCACCATTTCTACACTCTATGACAGTTTTCAAATGAGTTTAGCCAATCAAAACGAATCCATAAACTTGAAATTTAGACTTTTGCGGAGGAAAATAAACTATTCAAGATATATGAACTTTAACACTAAAGTTTGTACCAATCTTGATTCCTATGTACTCATAACTCCAAATGCATGTTCTATAACCCTGCTAAAGCATTATAAAATGTGGATGCAACTTTTCTAAACATTTATAAGCAATAAAACTTAATTCAAAGAGAATTTGATACTATCTTGGCACATGCGTCTGTTTTCTAACAAAGTATCAATATCTCCATCTACTCACATTTCCACTCATCCAATGCAAACATAAGAATATATAAGCTAAATGAAATGACATGGAATCTTTACTCTAAGCAATTGAGCATGTAAAACTATCCAAAACTTAATTGTTCGCTAAACTCCATAAAGCAAGAACTTGCAATTCAAATGTACTATAACATTGTGAATTAAATAACTAAATTGTCTCGTGCCAAAGATCTCTCCATACTCAGCCGCCACACACACACTCTACTCAGCACCGCCTCGTCATCTTCCTTCAGAATTGCTTGCCTTTACCTTTATCTGCAATAAGAGGAAATGCAACTAGTAAGCAAAAAGCTTAGTAAGTACTATCTAGCTCACAAAAACTCGAAATATGCAAACATGCTTCTAGATCAAACTGAACATCATATGAGATACTAATATGCTTGAAAGAAAACTACAAACATGTATAGCTCAAAACATGCATACTCAAGCAATAATAAATCTCAATTTACTTTTCTTGGCTCAACTTGAAACTTTAGCTATTCTTTAACTTTTTGAAAACTTTCTTAAACTTTAGAAACTTTGCTAAAGCATATACTTGAAAATACTAATCACTTGGATCCACTGAAGACGTAAGTACCATCTCATGCGCGTTCCCTAAAAGGTTGGGGTAGCGAGCCACCAATCCTAATAGAGCAGACCTTGGTCTACCAGGGCCAAGACCTTGGAATTGGACACCTGGATTTCTTTAACGACGCCCTTGGACGCCGGGTACTGGCCTTAGAAAATAAAATAGCTTTTCTTTCTTTTCTTTCTTATCTGCAAATGCCTTGGCATTTTCTCGAGCACCTTGCGTGCTAAAATCCCTAAGTCTTGACTTTTGGGGATTTCTTAAGGCCTTGGCCTTTTCTTTTCTTATCTTTATCTTCTCTTTTCTTTTCTCATAGCTTTTCTTGGTCCCTAATCTCATATAGGGCACTCAATAAAATATATAAGCATATAATGAACTAAGATCACATGCAAAACTTAAACAAAAAGGAAATATCTCTTTTTAAAAACTTTTAAAGGAAATTCTTGCGGAAAAACCGCCTCTTACTGCAGGTGAGCAGTACTTACTTTGATATCTTGGACTTACAACCAAGATTGACGTATAGAGCTCGGTAGAAACTTGAGATCTCGGAGAATTCTTCGCACCTACGCGTTCCTCTCGTCGCGGGGATCCCGAATATAGGAATATCTCTTGGAGGAGAGCTTTGGCCGGCCCTCTAGGGCTTGGTGTGGCGTGCGCACAAGAGAGGAGAGGGAGAGGGGTCGGCGCAACTCGGGAGAGGGAGAGGGTTTGAGAGAAAATAAAACTTCTCTCTTTAATCATCTATTTATACCTATGGGGCGGATCGACCTAACTACCCCTTAAATATACTTCTCTCCATCCCTTGTTGTGCTTGATACCCTAGCCCAGCTGGTTTGCGCTCGCGCCCGTCTCGTGGTGGTCGCGGGTTCGAACTCCCGGCTGCCCTTAACCGGTTTTTCCTTTTTTTTCTTCTTCTTCTTTTTTTTATACACTAAACGGACTCGGAAAATTCCATAAAAATATTCTTAAAATCCCTAAAAATATCTAGAATATTTCTAAACCATTTTTAAATAATTCTAAGGACTTTAAGAACTAAAAATGGAAATTTTGGGGCGTTACAAAACGAGCCCCTTTAAATAGGGCTCGAATCTGAAACAGCCGCTACCTGTCGACTGCCCCTGGGGCAGTCGACTGGTCCCACTCAAATTTGACCGTTAGAGTACAACATTCGAATTTGCCAGCTGTTCCAGTCGACACCAGTCGACTATTCCCAGAGCAGTCGACTGGTCCGAACCTAAGTCTAGGGTTACACTCCCGAGTACATTTCACTCCGCACTCTAACTCTCCTGACTTAGTTCCCGAGTACAATGACTCACAATAGGACCCTCACAACCTGGTCGACTCTTCACCAACTGCCTCGACTGTTACATTCACGCCCTCTTCATCTTCGGCCCTCGTCCCTCGGATGCGCACGCAAGCCTCCAGCTTGCCTCCATGCCACCCTTTACATATGCCTCGAAGTCCGGGTCCCTCGGCTCATCGTCCCTGCTGTCCACGGTCCCTCGGATGCGCACGCAAGCCTCCAGCTTGCCTCCATGCCATCCTTCACCTGAAGACATCAACCAAGTCCATGTGTACCTGTACACCTGCACACTCATGTACTCATATTAGTCCACAATAAACCCTAACTTAACCATATTGCCCAACACACATCAAAACCCAATGATCCTCCAGATCATCTTAGGGTTGATTGCCCCAACAATCTCTCCCTTTTTGATGTGTGGCAATATGTTAAGTTAGGTAAACATAACAACAATAGCAATAACAATAGCAATAGCAATTGAAAAATAATGCATAACAAACAAGAGGCAACCTCCCCCTTAACCTATGCTTTCTCCCATTTTTCAATTTTCATTGTCAACCCCAAGTTAAGTTCACCCAACTTAACTTCACAAGCACAACACCACGTTGAGTTATACCCAACTCAATATCAACTCAACACCAATTAAGTTCTTCCAACTTAACACTTATCACACAATCTTCATAAACCAACCACAGTTAAGTTTCAACCCAAACCTAACTTAACACTCAAGCTCTCCCCCTTTGATACCATCAAAAAGATTGCCCCAAGCAATCCTACCCTTAGTGCCAAAAAAAACTTACCAGATTTCTGAAAAACCACTCAGAAATCACCAAAATGCATTCTGTCCAAACTACCAGTCAACTGCCCCTTAGGGCAGTCGACTGATACGCCATTTTCTGATTTTCCAGCCGAATTTCTAAAATGCGTAGAAAATTCCAAAAAATCCAGAAATATGTGAAATTTTGCAAACATGTTTGTTAGGATCTACTCTATCCTAGAAAAAATATGTTTTCATGCAAAACATCAAACGTGCTTAACTATTGATACAATCCTAAAAATCCTCAAAAATTGGCATGTTTGTATCAACTTTCAATGTCATTTATATTTCCTTATGTTTGCCAATTCCATTCACTATGGTTTTTCCCATAGAATGATTCTCAAACCTCGCCTTGTCACATAGCTATTTTCATTTGGACAAAAGCTCCCCCTCTTTATCTCTTGACTCTAGATGATCATGAAAATCCCTTTCCCATGCCCTTATCTATAGAAATTTTGTTCATTCAATACAATCAATAGATTTAGGCAAAGCAATCAATATGAAATTTCAAGACACATCATGAAAGCATAGATAAAGATCTTGGCTTAAAAAAAATAGCATATCCTTCAATTAGTAGCAACCAATAAAGAGCAAAAGCAAATCATGACATAAAACTTCATAATACATCATAAAATGAAATGTATCATACAAAAAGATTAAAAAAAAACATAACAGTATCAGAAGGGCCATAGCCCTGCAGTCATCAAAATTATACAAATCCAGAATAATGAGTGTTTGAGAGATATAAGAATACATCAAATCTAAATACTCTCAACACTACGTCCCTCTAGATACTGTGCCATCCCATCAGATCATATCGTCGTCGCCTGGAGGAGGAGGAGGAGGGGCCTGATAAGTCAGATGTAACTGCCGGAGCATCTCATACATCTCGTCCTGCCAGCTGGTAAACCCATGAACCTCCACCTCAATCCTCTGCTGGAAGCCCAACTGCTACTGCTGATAGCTCTGGAGGTCCTCCCGGATGCCATGGACATTAGCCCGGAGCTGAGAGAACTCCTCACGTGTAACCCCCACAGCAGGCTCTTCGTCCGAGCTGGAAGACTCCGGACGTTGCCTCCAAACAAATGCCCCCTACCGACTCTCAATACCTACTAAGGACAGTTGGCGTGTGCCAATCTGGTCATAGTCCTTGGACAGGTGCCTCACCTGACCGCTAGTGACACGGATACCAAACCGCAACTGGAAGAACTCGGTCAGAACGTGGCAAAACGGCATGTAGATTTTTCCATTGACACTTTGGGAAAAATGGCAGATGGAAGTAAATATATGAAGGGAGACGTATATATCCAACCTCCTTTCTAGGGCATACATCATCACTATATGAGGTAGTCGGATCCTTGCCCTTCCCTTGGTGACGATGGGTAACAAATATTCTAAAACAATTTTGTATAACACATGACTGAAGGGACTCAGGCTTGGTGAAAGACGCTTCAGTCGTGTCACGGTTTCAAATACAATTTAAGTACCGAATTCCTCTAAACTAATGTAGCATAGAGTAACTCGAGTCGTCTCCCAACGAATGTATTTGATGCATGATAATTCTCATGATTGAATCTTATTGCTTTTGGGTTTTGGATATGAAACTGGGTTTTAAATTTGAGAACTATGACTACGAAATGAATAACAGAGCAGGTATGAAATCTAGTCTAATTAAGGAAATACAGTGCAGGTAATGAAATCTAATTTAGCCTGACTACAATTGCGGTAAAGAAAAGAACAACTAGAAATTAAGCATTAACAAAACTAAACATAGAGCAAGACTACGGCGTGGAAGAAATCTAATCGAACCTAACTTAATTGCATGTAAATGAAAACATGAAACTTAAAGCACTAGGAAGAGCAACACAAAATAAGAGTTAATCAACTAAGAAACATCGCAATTGAAATTAACTGTTCTAAGAGGCATTTAATCGAACACATGATAGACATGATTGAAATTTCTTCAAGTAAGTGCAAATTGAAATGGGAAAGGATCATCAAATACAAACATTGACTCAATCAAACACATAGCAATTCAAACTATCACATAACAATAGAATCTGAAATAATTGTTCTCATGGGCATTTAATCAAACAGGAATGGAGCATGATCTAAATGGCTTAAAGTATGTGCCAATTGATATGGAAAAGTTCTATCACCTACAAATATTCAACATTCACACATAACATTCATCAAATATGGATCAATCTTCAACTGACAATGCAATTAAACTCCAAATCTGATAATTGAGCTACTGCCGGAATTGGAACAGAAACTCCAAATGTAGCTGTGAAGCGATGGCTGCGGTGAATGAAGATGAGCTGGGAAGACAGTGCTATAAATCTGATGATCTGCTGCCATAATTGATGAGAGGAGCTGATGAAGAACTGATGAAAGAGTGCTGGTGAGAACAGCTGACGAATTGCTGGAAATCGGCCACTGGATCTGAAGAACGGCTGTGAAGAAGAAATTGCTGCAAAGAAACAAAGCTGCTGCGAAGGGAAATTACGGTGAAGAACTATTGCCGAAAATGAAGAAATTGCATGTAAATGAAAGCTAGGAAGAAACTGCTGACGAAAACTGTAAGAACTTGGACGAATTGCTGTAAAGAAAAAAAACAAACGAAAGAACTGTAGTAAGAAATTGATTGTCGGCTGTGGAGGAAGTGGATGATCGTTTTCTCTCCAAACCCCGAAAGAGAAAGCTGCGGTGGAGATGGATGGCTTCTCTCTGAACCCCGAAAGAGAAAGCTTACTCTCTTCTCTCCGAACCCCGAAAGAGAAGAGGTGGAAGACCGGCCGGCGGCGATGTGATGATGAAAAACGCCGGCGGTGATGGGCGGAAGATGGTGTCGCCTGTGTGTGATCCCCCTTTGCCGATCGATGCCCTAGCCTTCGCGTCGCTAAGGCTTTTGTTGTCTCCAATTGGTTCGACTCACCCAGCTTTGGTTCGGCTCACCCAGCTTTGGTTCGGTGCTTTTGGGTTCAATCAACCTCAGCCAGCTGCCCATTCCATCTCAGTCTTGCACCTGAGTTCAGCCAAGTTATGATGGAAGCAACAGACGGTTGAGATCAATCTGACTTCATCCAACGGTCGGATCTCTTCAGATCTGAACCAAACTCCACAGATCCCAATCAATGGTCCTGATCTACCTATCCCCAGCTCGGATTAACTAGATCAGTGGTGGATGGTCCAAATCTTCCTTTTTCTTGAATGGATGGTCTAGAACATCTTGAGCTCGATCCAACGGTCAGATCACTTCTGATTTGGCTGAAATTTACAGATCTTGATCTCTGGTCATGATTGATTCTATCTTGAACTCGGATCGACCAGAAGTTGACCAATGGCTCAGATCTAGCCATTCTCTGGAATGGACGGCTCCTATTAATCCGATGCTTGATCCTTTTGATCTGGATCCAATCCTGACTCAAGTCTGACCCAATTTGATCTAGGTCCATGATCAATTGAAGCCTACAAAATGATATTCAAATTTAGTATCAAAAATATCCTAAATATACAAAGATTAGAATTAAAAGCCAAAATAGGGAAAATACATGAAATCTAATAAAATTGCAAACTTAAGCATATAAAATGTGGATCAAACATGGATTTTAGAGCCGAAAATAATCAACAAAATGATGGTTATCACTTGGCATCAAAAATGCGCTCAGACTCATGCCTATGCCTCCTAATGTAATGCAGATGAATTTGATCGATTGTGACATCAGGAAACTCAAAAGGCTCAACAACATTAGGAAAATAAGTGTTTACATTATTGGACACCCTACACTCTAAGAAACTGGCTAAAACCATGGCCGAGAATGGAATGGTGACTCCGGCTACTCTAGACTCATAAAGATTATTTTCAGAGTCAATGCATGTCAAATTGGTATAGAATTCCTTGCATAAGTCAACATTAATATCATGTTGACAATACACGAGTTGTTCTATTCCAAAGTGGGTGACCATCTCGGTGATTTGAGGTGACTTTTCTTGAAAGTATGCCTTATTCAAATACCTACAGTTTATCGGGACAAATTTATTTTCCTCAAATTGTTTCTTGCATTCCAAAGACCTAAACCTAGATTCTTCCGACTGTCCCTGACCTTGGTGAGATGACCCCTCACCCCTTGGCCTCTTAGAAACAGCCCTAACATCCCACATACATGCATGCACACCAAGACACCCCCCAAAGGAAAAAATAATAAAGAAAACATGCACAAATTATCACATTAGTTCCAAAACACAGTTTAAACGAAAGACTAAACTTTAAACAATGATACCTTTTTGCTAATCTCTTCATGATGATGATTTGGAGAAATCGGCTTGACGAGGTGAGTTTTTACTAACCCTAAGGGTAGATCCGAGGTAGAGGAAGACTTAGGAAGGGATTTTAGGGCTCAGGAAGGACTTACAACGAGAGAGGGGCTCGAGAGAAGAAGAAATCGCCGGGGTGGCACGCCAAAACCCTAAGTTTTGGCTGCCCCCGCGCCCTTTTTCTTTTATAGAACCCGCGGACCAGTCGACTGCCCCTAGGGCAGTCGACTGGTAAAGTTCACAGAAGGTTTTTCCAGTCGAGATCAGTCGACTGCCCCCAGGGCAGTCGACTGATAAAATATACAGAAGGTTCTATGTTATGGACCAGTCGACTGGCTCTGAGCCAGTCGACTGATACTTGAAATCCTAGTTTTTCAGTCTACTTTCAGAAATGTATAACTAATTCCATAAACCTCCAAAAAAATCTAAAATTTTGTGGAGAGATTTTGGATCGTAAGTCTACTTGGGAAAAATATGATTTCAGATAAATTCACTCCAGATCCCAAGATTGATACGAATTTCAAGACTATCCAAAATGAGTCATTTAAACCTAACTAGAAGTTCTAATTTGAATCTCTTCTTGATGCTCTTCCCAAAACTCATTCATAATACACTGATAGCATCAAGTTATATGGTATTTTCACATTAAAACCAATTTGTTTCAATTATACCCCCATTTTCAATCTTTTTCTCCATAACTCTCCCTTTAGTGTGCCAATTCTCTAGTATTAAGGCTAACCTTAGCCTTTTGAACCTTTTGGCACACTTTATAGCTCATCTAATCTCCTAGAAGGAAACCACCTGAGATCTATTGACCATAGATCTCATTCTGGCTTCTAGAGTTCTCCCTTGAGCTCCTAGCCCTAGTTACCTCCCTAGGTAACTCATCTACAAAGGCAAGACCACACCGGTGCTCTTCCGGTGCTTCTTGACCTTCCATTATCACTCTCTTGAGTCTATAGATCTTTTCCTTGATCAATTCCTTTTTTTTCCTTTAAATGACTTTTCTTTGCCATTTTTAATCTTTTCTCTACCATAGTTATAGAGCATCCTTGAATATACCATTTTACTTCTATTTGCCCTCCTAGGGTGGTATCCTAGACCCAGCCTACCATTCCTAAGAGGTTGATCTTTTGCATCATGCTTGACCTCTTGGACCCCCTAATGAGTCTATCTAGGTTTTTCTCAAATTTATCAAGTTTTGCTTTCAAAACTTGATTTTCCTTTTCCAAACTTCTAACCTTAGGATATTATATCTAATTTGATCATTCCTAGGTCTACCCATTTTTCTAGGCATATGTCTCTCTTTCTTAGGGTTTATGCCTTGGTCCTTAGTCCTAGAATTCCTAGATTTGTCATGAAACATAGAATTTTGGTGTTTTGGCACGCAAAAGTGTTTCTATTCCTATCATGATATTTAAAACCAAAAACATGCATGGGCAAGCAATTGTTATTAATTCTATCATTCATACAAATATTTTGAGCATTCATGGAAGTATTTGACGCATAAGTAGAGTTAGAGGTTACCTCTCTTACCTTTGTAGCTCCCCCCTTGATATGAGCTCTTCTTCCTTTCTTCTTTCTCCCATTTCCTAAGATGCTCCATCTTCTTGAGCTCTCCTTTCCTTGGACATTTTGTATGGTAATGCCCTAGCTCCCCGCATGTGAAGCATCGAATTCTCCTTCTTTTGTTTTGAGCTTCCTCATTCCTACAACCCATATTAGATTTAAATTGAATGGACCTGGGTTTAGGAATTACCTCCTTTTTACCTAGTGGGCACATATCCTTGTAATGCCCCTTTTTGTTGCACCCAAAGCATATGATATGCTCTTTTGATTTTGCCTTGGTGGAGGTTGGAGCTTTCTCTTGCTCTTGTGTGGATGAGGGTCTCTCCTCCCCCTCAACCCTTGATGTTGATACTTCTGTTGGTGCAAGTTGCATCAATGATATTCTCCTTTAAGTGTTTTAATATTTGACAATACACTTAAGTCAGTGATACAATGAATAGACAAAGGGGAGCAAAGGAGAAGTAACCTAAGTTGAAGAAAAGTCCTAGTTAACCTAGGCACTAAGACCTAGTGAGTGAAGCTGGGCACTAAGACCTGCTCGGAAGGTGGGCACTAAGTCCTGATCGAGGATTGGGCACTAAGTCCTGGCAAGGGCTGGGCATCGAAGACCTGCTCGAAAGGTGGGCACTAAGTCCTGGTCGGGGACTGGGCAAGAAGACCTGGCCGAGGGTTGGGCACCGAAGACCTGGTTCGGGGAATTGGGCACGAAGACCTGGCCGAGGGTTGGGCACCGAAGACCTGGTTCGGGGAATTGGGCACGAAGACCTGGCCGAGGGTTGGGCACCTAAGTCCTGGACCTAGGGTTTGGGCACGGAGTCTTGGTCCGAGGGGCTGAGCAACTTAGCTGAGCGATGACTAAGGACAGGAGTAGAGATGGGTCAGGGTTTGGGTGTCTCGAGGTCTGGAAGTATCGAAAGCTAAGCAAAAGTCCACCCGAAGGGCTAGGTGGCAACCGTCTCCTGAAAGGAGTAGGTGAAGGGCGAGTTCTCGGGGATGGGAACTTGTGCCGGTTAGACCTAGGGTTTCGTGGAGATCCGAAGTCCGAACCAAGTCCTTAAGGCTAATATTATATGTATATGTGCTTTGTGTTTATGTATCTTGCAGGTACCAAGATTAGAAGACAAAGCAAGTGGTTGGAAGCTCTGAAGCAGGGCGCCCCCATCAGTGGGGGCACCCCCATGCATCCAGGGCACCCCCAGTGTTGGGGGCGCCCAAGACAAAGAGTAAAAATGCAGTTTAAGTGTGGTAAGCAGAATAGGTGTCAAGCGGGGCGCCCGGAGCGTCCGGGGCGCCCGAGTTCAAGCTGTATGTGCAGTTTCGAGTCCGAAACACAGATAAGCCCTCATGAGGGCGCCTGGGAGGTCCAGGGCACCCTGGTCAAAGTTATTATCAGCTGCGGAGAGGTCGACGCGGGGATAAGGTTTGACCGAGTTTATCGGGGCGCCCCCAACGTCCAGGGCGCCCGTAGGAAGCCTATAAAAGGGGCTTCGACCCCTCTGCTTCAGACACAACTGCTACAAGCCATTCTGATCATTCTGACCGACGACAACACGCTAAAGACGAGGCTCTACGACCGGGAGGCTCCAGGAGGAAGTGTGCGGCACTTCGGAGGTCCAGATCGGCCGAGCTTCAACTTTGTTTTGTTCGGTTTGCATTTATTATTCCGTACTTAATTTTCTGTACTTGTGCTTGTAATTGTACACTGTAAGACGGGTTTTCTCTGCCTCCAGAAATTCCAGAAAGGAGACCAATAGTGGACTCACGCCGAGTACATAGGCCTTGGACGTACTGACCCTGGGGGGTTGGGAACCAAGTAAATAAATCCCGCTGTGTCCTTGTGTATTGTTTTCCTTTTTCTATTTTATTTTTCGCTGCACTAACACTCTGAATAGATCGAAAGTTTTACGAAGATTTCCACGAAAGCTTTTAACGTTCGATATTCACCCCCCCCCCCTCTATCGACGGCACCGGTCCTACAATTGGTATCAGAGCCGAGCCGCTCTTCACCGGACTAACCGCCGACGGAGCAACGACGCTAGGAGTTGAGGGGGAGCCTAGGGGTGAATCAGGTACATTTTAATTTTAAATGTCAAATTTTAAATTACATGTTATATGCTTCACATGCAGGGAAAGAGGGCACTACAAAAATCAATGTCCTACTCGTAAGACTCGATCTTCACTACCGGTGGCAAAGGAGGCACCAGCACCAGGAAGCCGGAGGGACAAAAGTCACGTACAATGCTTCAAGTGCGAAAAATACGAACACTACAAAAATAAGTGTCCGGCGAAGGTACGTAAGATTTATGTTCCAAAAGTTTTACAAATTCATACAATGTCTTTTAATAATTTAGATAATTTCCCTGATAAGTTAGAATTACTGCATAGTCAAGTAGATATTTTGAATGACAAGTTACAAAATGTGAATATGGATAAAATGTTAGAAATAAATTGTTTAATCATTAATATCAATTCAATAATTGCTAAAATTAATTCTGAACTCAAATCTGGAATGAACTCTAATAATTTTACGGATAATGATACAATTAATTCTGAATTTAAATATGAAATTAATCCCGAATCCAAATTTGAAAGTCCTAAGGATAAAATCGAATTCAAATTCGAAAATCCTAAGGATAAATCCGAATTCAAATTGGAAAATTCTTTAGATAATTATAAATTCAAATTTGAAAATCCGTTGTATAACTTTGAATTCGAATCTAAAAATTCTAAAGATAACTCTGAAGTTAGTAGAATTAATCCAAAAATTAATTCTGAAAATCATAAGGATAATCCAGAAATTAATTCTGAAAATCTTAAGGATAATCTAGAGATTAATTTAATTTCTTGAAAATATTGAAGATGTGTCTGAGGATAATTCTGAGGATAAATTTGAAGATGAAATTCTCCTAGATAATAACATAATCATAGATAATATTGAAGATTATTACAAAACCTTAATTAGTGGCCCAAATTACTCCACCTATGTTAAGGATATTGAAAGATCTAATGTTGAGGAGGAGATAAAATTTTCTAAGATTAGAGCCATAATCAATGAAAATTACAAAAATTCAAATAAATCAAAATTATTAGAAAAACTTCAAAAGATAGATAAAGACGAAGAACAAATTTTCGAAATAATGAAAATGATGAATTTAAACCCACAATTATTAATTAATCATTTCAAACTTAATAATTCAAATAAATTCAAATTCAAATTAATTAAATCTTAATTATTCAAATTCAAATTAATTAAATGTTAATTATTCAAATTCAAATTAGTAAATCTTAATTATTCAAATTAATTAAATCTTAATAATTTAAATTAATCAAATCTTAATTATTTAAATTAAATCTTAATTTCATATTAAATCTTAATTAAATTAAATTCGAATTAAACCTTAATTAAATTCAAATTAAATTAAATTCGAATTAAACCTTAATTAAATTAAATTCAAATTAAATTCAAATTAAACCTTAATCAAATTAAATCTAAATTAAATTCAAATTAACTAAAATTCAAATTAATTCAATCAATTCAAACAAATTCAATTAAATTTGAATTAATTCAAATAATTCAAATTAAATCAAATAAATAAATTAAATCTAAATTAAATTTAAATTAAAATCTAAATTCAATTCAAATTAAATCTTAATTAAAGTTAATTAAATCTTACTTAATTCAAATTAATTCAATTAATTAATAATTTAATCTTGATTAATTCAACATCAATTAATTTTTAATTAATCCTTAATCAATATAATCTCCAACTAATCGTTAAACAAGTTAAACTTGTACTAAAATAAAATTTTACCCAAACTATAACAATTAAAATTAATAACATTAAATATGTCAAAGTGGGTTGACATATTCGCAGGTTCACACGACATGTATCAAATCGGGAATTTGATACATCATTAGAAACTTAAATAAAATGATTGGACTTGTTTGACTCATGCATAATTGTCATGCCATGCATTTGCTACTTCTTTTAAATATATGACATGTCATTCATATTTAAATTTTATGCATATATTAGAACGGCTATAGGAAAAAGAATAATTGAAACTTGATCAACCTAGTATTGGGTGGAGGTGAGATGATAGTATGTTAGGGAAGCCTTTTATAATAAGGTCAAGTATACACTACTTGGTCTCTTTAGACTGGTGAAACTAGCCGAAGCTACCGATCCAAGACCCAAACTAGTTAGACTAGAATTTTTCAAAAAGTAATTTTGAAAATGAAATTTCATTAAAAGGCTTTATCAAGGAAAGGGTTGATGATCCAATAAGGCTACGGCCAAAGAAGGCCTAGTGCCTCGCCAAGACCTGGAAGCCAATTTTTGAAATTCAAATTCAAGTTACTTCTTGTCAAATTCAAATCTAACACAAGCTTCAATTAAATCTTAGAGTTAATAATAAATTAAGAAAAATGATTCAAGCATCTCACAATACACCTATAAGGCAACCATGCTTGTTGTATTGATACATCTAAAATGGGTGAGATGTTAAGGACTAATAAAGTGAAAAATATTTTTCAAAATTGTTAGAATATTTTCCTAAAAATATATTTTCAAAATAGTGCTTCAACATAATAATGTTTTTATGGAATTCATGCTTGTCTGATTGATTATACATATTATACATTTTTCAAAAGTATATCTTTTCAAAAATTGTTTGACTCACTCAATTAGACACAAGCCTCTTAGGACAACACTAACGTTCCTTAAAGCACTTAGATAGAGTCAAAAGATATTGGGTACAGGGGGAGTGGTTTATTCTTTTTCAAAAATTGTCCTTGAAAAACCACTGTCTTTTAAAACGATTTTCGAAAACTGGGCTTTAAACACTATTACTTATGTTTTTCGAAAACTATGTCGGATAAATTACCTTAATTTCAAAATATGTTTAGAAATTTCAAAATACATTCAAAGAGTGTGCTTTGTCTTGTTTGATTTTGATAAACCCTAATGACACAGAGGAAGGTCCACTTCATAATCTACAAGGACTCCTAGGATGTGTCAGATTTAGGGGGAGTCTGAATCAATCTTCTAAAAATGTTTTTTGTAGTTAATTGTTTTGGAAATTATAAGATAATTCCTTTGATTTGAATCAAACCTTAAGACTCAGAGGAAGAGTACTTGTGGTCAACAAGCTTCCCAGGACTGGGTCAAGTTTAGTAGGAGGTCAAATTAAAAGAATTATCGAACATTTCAAATGTTTTCATGCGCGGTATTTTCAAATCTTGCTAAAAACATAAGTATTCGTTCAAAATACTATCATTTTTTCCTTAAAATGCCAGTATTTTCAAAAATTCATCTGGTTTTGATCAATTTGAAAAAAAAAATGTGTTTATCTTGAGTTTGGAAAAATCTTCCAGGACACTTAGGAAAATGTCTTTGTAGTCAACAAGGTTTCCTATGATTGTGTCAAACTGGAAGATAAACCAAATCAAGTATTATGACTTTAAAAATTTATACATTTTTCAAAATGTACTTACATCATATTATTCTATTTTTCAGAAGTTGTGTGACTTATGAAATTATATTTACTTGAGTTTGAAAAATTTTTAGAACACTTAGGAAAATGTACTTGTCGTTAACAAGGTTTCCTAGGATTATGTCAGACTGGAAAAGAAATCTAGTCAAGTAAAAATATTATGTTTTCAAAATGCATAATACTTTTCAAAAATTACTTATTATTTTTCAAAGTCTCATCTTTTTTCAAAAATAGTTAGTACTTGCAAAATTTGTATTTTTCAAAATATCTTTCAAAACTCACAATATTCTTTCAAAAATACAGTATTTTCTCAAAAAATGCAATATTGTTTAAGTTTTCCAAGATCAAAATACGTAAATGCTCGGTTTTATGCTATGCCTTCAAAAATTTATACTAAGTATTTTCAAAAGAACCAAATATTCTCATTATTGGTGCAAGTATTTCTGGTAATTGTTTTTTTGATGTATGACAAAGGAGGAGAGGTGTGCTTAAGTTAGAAAATTTTTCGGTTTCTCTCTTACCAAAAGACAATTTAATCAAAATGTTTTTCAAAATGGGAGAGAATGAAAGTTAGAAATTTTTTTCTTATTTTTCCCAGAGGATCAAAAATATATTTTCAAAACTAAGGTCATTTTTTGTTTAATCCCAAGGATAGTAAGTTAGCCCCTTAAACCAATCTAACTTAAGTTATTGTCAAACATCAAAAAGGGGGAGATTGTTGGTGCAAGTTGCATCAATGATGTTCTCCTTTAAGTGTTTTAATGTTTGACAATACACTTAAGTCAGTAATACAATGAACAGACAAAAGGGAGCAAAGGAGAAGTAACCTAAGTTGAAGAAAAGTCCTAGTTAACCTAGGCACTAAGACCTGGTGAGTGAAGCTGGGCACTAAGACCTGCTCGGAAGGTGGGCACTAAGTCCTGATCGAGGATTGGGCACTAAGTCCTGGCAAGAGAACTCGGCGTGGACGCGAATAGAGGCGGAGCTTCCAAGGGACGCTACGGTTGGATCTCGTCCCTTTCTTCGAGTTACGCGAGGTACAAAGTAAATTAGTTTACTTTTCCGCAAAGTTTTAATTTATGATTACGTCCACACATCATAAGGTCGCATGCTAGATACGTGGTTAAAATAATTTGTGAAATTATTTTATGCTAATTCTTCCGCTGCACGTAAAATTTTAAAATATTACGAACCTGTATCCTTGTCAACATGCACCCGGTCCCAACATCATTGACACTAAGTGGGTCTTTAGGAATAAGCTAAATGATCAAGGAGAAATAGTCAGAAATAAAGCCCGCTTAGTAGCAAAGGGATTCAGCCAAGTAGAAGGGTTAGATTATGACGAAACATATGCCCTAGTAGCTAGACTTGAGTCCATTAGGATGTTATTAGCCTTTGCATCCCATAAAGGATTTAAGCTATACCAAATGGATGTAAAGTCAGCCTTTCTAAATGGATTCATTAAAGAAGAAGTTTATGTAGGACAACCCCCTGGGTTTGAGGACTTAGAAAGACCCGACCACGTTTACAAACTTACTAAAGCACTATACGGATTAAAACAAGCACCTAGGGCCTGGTATGAACGCTTATCAACTTACTTAATTTCTAAAGAATTTAAACAAGGTCAAATTGACTCAACCCTATTTATTAAGACCCTAGGAAAAGATATATTTATTGCCCAAATCTACGTAGATGACATAATCTTTGGGTCCACCAACTCAAACTTTCTAAAAGAATTTGTTAAAATAATGGAAAATGAATTTGAAATGAGCTTAGTTGGTGAGCTTAACTTTTTCCTAGGGTTACAAATTAAACAAACTAGGGATGGAAACTATGTCCATCAATCCAAATACGTTAAGGAGCTAATAAAGAAATTTAAAATGGATAACTCTAAAAGCATAAGTACCCCCATGGCCACCAATATAAAAAAAGATAGTGACCCTGATGGTAAACCAGTAGACATTAAACTCTATAGAAGTATGATTGGAAGTTTACTGTACCTTACAGCAAGCAAACCTAACATCCTTTTTGCTGTAGGAATGTGTGCTAGATACCAAACCTGTGCTAAGGAAACGCACTTAGCCGCCCTAAAAAGAATACTAAGATATGTCAAGGGCACCCTAAATGTAGGGATTTGGTATCCTAGGACCTCAACCTTCGACTTGTCAGGATACTCGAACTCTGACTACGCAGGTTGTAAATTAGATAGAAAGAGCACAAGTGGAAGCTGCCAACTATTAGGTAATAGCCTAATAAGTTGGTGCAGCAGAAAACAACACTGTGTAGCTCTATCCACAACTGAAGCTGAATATGTAGCTTTAGGAGAGTGTGTGGCACAACTCTTATGGATGATGCACACTCTCAAAGACTTCCAGCTTAACTACAATCAAACTCAGGTCTACATTGACAATATTAGCTCAATCAACCTGACTAAGAACCCAATCCAACATTCCAGAACTAAACACATAGAAGTTAAACACCACTTTGTAAGAGATCATGTAGCCAGGGGTGAGATAGTCCTTAAGCATGTAGACTCTAAATCCAACTTAGCTGACATATTCACCAAACCCCTACCTGAGTCTGAGTTCAGCTCACTAAGAAGGCAGTTAGGATTATGCTTGGTAGAATAGGTTAAGTCTACTCTTGGTTTTCTTACTACTTTGCTTATTTCAAAATCAGCTTTTAAAGTAGTTTTTAAAATGCTTTCAAAATTAGCTTTTACTTAGTTTTGAAAAGTTTTAAAAATAAATTTTTTGACTTAGTTTTATTTTAAAAACTATCCCCTTCAAAACTAGGACTTTTTCGCAGGTGGACTTAGCCTAGGCCCTAACCCTAGAACTGCATGCACCTATAGATTTAGAAGCTAGCATCTCACAAGCACCTTAGGATACTTTTGATTGATAACCTAGAATGGGTTGAGATGCTTAGGTCTTTGCCTTAATTCAAGATGCTTTAAGTCTATGCATCTGCAGTAATTGGGGCACTAAATACAACTTACACAGTAATCAAGTTAAGTGTCAAGTTTAGAAAATCTAACTTGAACAAAACACTTAACTTGACTAACCCTAGCAAAAACTACTGTTTATAACAGTTAGTAAGTAGCTAATTGGGTTAGACAGGACCCTAAAAGAGATAAGTAAAACTAATTTGGTTTAGTTCATATCCTGAATTGATTCAGTACAGCAAATTATGCAATTTATTTTTGCTTTTATGAAAGTTAATTATCTTTTTTTCTGCTATACTGCCTTGTTTTTGATATATGGCAAAGAGGGAGAGATAGGAAAGGAGAGAGTTTAAAATTTAAATTTTTTTTTCTAAACCTAAAATTTCAAACTCTATCTTTTATTCAAAAAGTACTTAATTCATTTTCAAAAGTACAAAATTCTTCCAAGTTTTCAAAATTTTTCTAAGTACTTAAACTTAAGTTTTCAAACTTTCCTTAGTACTTTAAACTTAAGTTTCCAAACTTTCCTTAGTACTTTAAACTTAAGTTTTCAAACTTTCCTTAAGTACCTTAAACTTAAGTCTTCAAACTTTCCTTAAGTACTTTAAACTTAAGTTTTCAAAACTTTCCTTAGTACTTTAAAACTAAATTTTTAAAATTTTTCTAAGTAGTGTAAACTTAAGTTTTCAAAAACCTTTTTAAGTTTTCAAAACTTTCTGAGTACTTAAACTTAAAATTTTTGAATTTTTTTTTGTACTCAAACTTAAGTTTTCAAAATCCTTCGTAATACTTAAACTTAAGTTTTCAAATTTATCTAAGTATTTAAATTTTCTACAAGTATAAATTTTCCAAAAGTGCACAACCAAAATTATTTCGAAAAATATGTCTTTAAAGTTTAAGTTGAAAATTATTCTAAGTAAAATTAAATCCATCTTTAGACTTAGAATTTATTTTCAAAAAACCCCACGAACTTTTGAAAAATCTAGGGGGAGATTCCTTCCAGGGGGAGGAAACAAAATTTCAGTTTACTTGTTCTGATTAACTTAACTTTTTGAACCAGGGTTGCCATAAATCAAAAAGGGGGAGATTGTTGGTGTAGAAAGCACCCAAGTCGAACCTGTGTTTTGATAATGGCAAAAGGGTTCAAAAGTTAAGGTATAATGTTTATCTAACATGTTACTCAAGTGTGCAGGCAAAGTCCTAGCAAAGGGCTGCTAGGCAACTGGCGAAGGAATGCCAAGATACAAAGCCCTAGCAAAGGACTGCTAGGCAACTGGCGAAGGAATGCCAGGATATGAAGACCTGGCGAAGGACAGTTAGGCACCTGGCAAAGGACTGTCAGGATCCGAAGACCTGGCGAAGGACTGCTAGGCACCAGGCGAAGGATAGCTTGGTATCCAAGACCTGGCAAAGGACCACTGGGCAAAAGTCCAACCGGAGGAGCCGGTTGGCATCAGGTAAATTCTCCCGAGAGGAGTAGGTGAGGACGCGTTCCCCGTCGAGGGAACAGTAGGCGTCGGTTCGACCTAGGGTTCCATTTTGGAGACCCAAAGTCAGAACCAAGACAGCTAAGGCTGTATAAAACCAACATATTATTTCTTTATGTTGTTTTGGACTAACCGTGGATGCATGACCGAAGGAACGAGTGTCTGCAGGTCAGAGAGCCTCAAAGGAGTGAGGCAGTAGCTGAGTAGGGCGCCCGGAGTTCCCGGGCGCCCCCAGCGTCCCGGGCGCCCACAGCTTAAGCTAACGAAGCAAGCCAGCGAGAAGCCAACAGGATAAGAGCCTGACCCAGTCAACTCGAGCGCCCCCGTCAAAGTATGATCCCGAGTTTAAAGGGATCAGAGCTGACCAAGTGCAACTCAGATCAGCTGACACGTGGGGGGGCGCCCCCGACGTTCCGGGCGCCCCCAGGGGTTATAAAAGGGCCCTCGAACCCAAGGCTTCAGGAACTCAATTCTTCCAACGCATTCACGCTCTTCTACGCTTGCGCTCTGCTCCGGAAACCTCCCGACTCGAGATACAAGCGCCGACGACGTCCCTCTGCTCCGAAAATACAATCTACAACGGACGTCGGTAACGAAGAGCTTCTTTTTCTTTTACTGCACTAGTCTTGTAACACATCCTGTAAACTATTTTTGCGACATATAGAATTGCCCGCAGAAAATGGTCAATGACCGTGGGCCTTAGAGTAGGAGCCGACCGCAACTCCGAACCAAGTAAAAAACTTGGTGTTTGCGTGTGTTTGTGTTAATTTCCGCTGTGCATTCTCTATTTCTTAATCCGAACATTTTACAATATTCACCCCCCCCCCTCTATCGTTTCTCTCGATCCAACACATAGGCCTTGGATGTACTAACCCTGGGGGGTTGGGAACCAAGTAAATAAATCCCGCTGTGTCCTTGTGTATTGTTTTCCTTTTTCTATTTTATTTTCCGCTGCACTAACACTCTGAATAGATCGAAAGTTTTACGAAGATTTCCACGAAAGCTTTTAACGTTCGATATTCACCCCCCCCCCCTCTATCGACAACACCGGTCCTCCAACTTCTTCTTCTTCTTCGGATGAGGTGGATGCTTTTTCACTCAATTCCTCCACTTCACTTGAAGTTGATAATTCTTTTTCTCTTTGGTCTTCTTGATTACTTGAACTTGTTTCTTCGGGCTCCTCTACTAGTTGAGCTTGTGTAGTGGTCTTATGAACTTCTTTCAATTTATTCCACAACTCATATGCATTCGAATATGTCCCTACACTACTCAAAATATTGTTAGGCAAAATGTTAACCAAAATATATTTTACCTTCTCATTTGCCCTTGCTTGTTCTTGTTGCTCCTTGGTCAATACCTAGGTCGGAGCTTCTTTCCATGCTTGTCCTTAGGGGTTTCAAATGGTTCTTCTAACACCATTACGCACTCCCAATCCATGCCGAGCCACATCTTCATTCTAGCTCTCCAATACGCAAAGTCTTCATGCTCGTATGGTGGTGGTGAGTTGATATCGTCCCCTAGCTTATCCTCCATCATCATCCTCTAGCTTAGCTTTGCTCCCTTGACGGTTAGTACAATCCAGAGCGGTCCTTCGCTCTGATACCAATTGTAGGATCGATTTCGTACGCTAGAGGGGGTGAATAGTGTTCTTCGATGCTTTTCACCTACGTTGTTAGTTGCGCAGCGAAAATACAAATAAAAATGAAACTAACGACAATAACAATGCTAACAAACTAGATTTACTTGGTATCCACCCCGGACGGGTGACTAATCCAAGAATCCGTCGGTGGATCAATCCTCGGATAACCTCCGGCTAGCCTTTGTCGCTCCTTGTGGGTGGAGAAACCTCGCCACAATCCCAAGCAAACCTCTGAGCACAAAGAGACTACTAACAAGCCTTAGCCAAGCTTGTTTCGTCAAGAAACGAAAGCATGAAACGAGCCCCTTTAAATAGGGCTCGAATCTGAAACAGTCACTATCAATCGACTGCCCTTGGGGCAGTCGACTGGTCCCACTCAGATTCGACCGTTACCATACAACGTTCGAATTTTGCCAGTTGTTCCAGTCGACACCAGTCGACACCAGTCGACTGCTCCCAGAGTAGTCGACTGGTCCGAACCTAAGTCTAGGGTTACACTCCGGAGTACATTTCACTCTGCACTCTAACCCTCCCGACTTAGTTCACGAGTACAATGACTCACACTAGGACCCTCACAACCTGGTCGACTCTTCACCAACAGCCTCGACTGTTGCCTTCACGCCCTCTTCATCTTCAGCCCTCGTCCCTCGGATGCGCACGCAAGCCTCCAGCTTGCCTCCATACCACCCTTCACGTACGCCTCAAAGTCCGCGTCCCTCGGCTCATCGTCCCTGCTATCCATGGTCCCTCGGATGCACATGCAAGCCTCCAGCTTGCCTCCATGCTATCCTTCACCTGAAGACATCAACCAAGTCCATGTGTACCTGTACACCTGCACACTTATGTACACATATTAGTCCACAATAAACCCTAACTTAACCATATTGCCCAAGACACATCAAAACCCCATGATCCTCCAGATCATCTTAGGGTTGATTACCCCAACATCTTCAACTTCTTGTGCCACTTTACTTGTAGGGATGGATGAATCTCTTTCTTCTTTCTCCTCCTTTTCGAATGTTGAGCTTCTTTCTTCATACGATTGATCCTTCTCCTCTTCTTAGACCATTGAGGTCCTTTCCTTGGGCTCTTCCATTAATTGAGCTTGTGTAGGATTTTCATGAAGTGCTACCATCTTGCTCCATAATTTGTGTGCATTTTTATACTCACCTACACCACTCATTACATCATTAGGCAAAATATTGAGTAGTATTGAAATTACCTTCTCATTTGCCTTTGATTGGGTTTGTTGCTTCTTATTTCAATGCCGTGGTTGGAGCTTTTTCCCATGTTTATCTCTTGGAACTTCGAATGGCTCTTCTAGTGCAATCATGCAATCCTAATCCATGTCAAACCAATTCTTTGTCTGCATCCTCCAATAGTCAAAATTCTCGCGATCGTAGGGAGGTGGAACATTGATATCATCCCCCAATCTTTCTTCAATCGTCATTTCCTCTAGCTTTTTGCTCTCTCAGCGGTTAGTCCATAGATTAGCGAACATGGCTCTGATACCACTTGTTGGGACCTTGTCGTTTGCTAGAGGAGGAGTGAATAGCAACTTTTCGATGTTGTCTTCCTACAATGGTTAGCAAGCATAAGCGGAAATCTCAAATCTAAACTAAACAATGCTAACACATCACCTTTACGTGGTTCGGAGATGAAACTCTCTACTTCACGGCTGTCCATAAGGTGGATGATCCCGATCCTTCGGTGGATGATTCCCCGGAACGCCTCCGGCTAGCTCTTGTCGCTCCTTGTGGGTGGAGAAACCTCGCCAGAATCCTTGGACCAACACTGAGCACTTGTAGGCTACTAACAGGCTCTAACCAAGCTTGTTTCCCCAAGAAAGAACAACAAAAAAATGAGCCCTCTTAAATAGAGCTCGATACTGTTTTGACCATTACCAGTCGACTGCCCCTGGGGCAGTCGACTGGTCTTCACGAATTCAAATGTCACAGCCTAACGATTCACATTCTGGTCGACACCAGCTGACTGCCCAGTCGGCTGTATCCATCGACTGATCCAACATCAGTCGACTGATCTCTCTGTGCTCTACCTCAGTCGACTGATCAAGTATCAGTCGACTGCCACCTAAGGTTTCCCTTCCCGAGTACAATTCTCTCAGCACTCGAACCCTAGGATTTCCCTTCCTGAGTACAGTTCTCTCAGCACTCGAATTCTCACGACTCAGTTGACTCTTCATTCAGCAGCCTTGACCTGTTGCCTTCAAGCCCTCTTTAACTTTGGCTCTCGTCCCTCGGATGCATGCAAGCCCGCGTCTTGTCTCCCATGCCATCCTTCACGTATGCCTCGAAGTCCACTTCCCTCAGCTCATCGTCCCTACTCCAGCAGCCTCAATCTGTTGCCTTCAAGCCCTCTTCGACTTTAGCTCACGTCCCTCGGATGCATGCAAGCCCACGTCTTGTCTCTCATGTCATCCTTCACGTATGCCTCGAAGTCCGCTTCTCTCGGCTCATCGTCCCTGCTTTGTCCATGGTCCCTCGGATGCATACAAGCCCACGGCTTGTCTCCACACACCATCCTTCACCGAACCCGAAGACGTCCAACTGAATCTATGTGTATTCTGCAAACCTGCACACTCACATACACATATTAGATCAACATGAAACCCTAACTTAATGATATTGACACACACATCAAAACCCATGATCTTCTTGATCACACTTGGGTCGATTGCACCAACAATGGCTACTTTCTCTCACTCAAACTCTCTATATGCTCTCTCTCCTACATGCTCCCCTTAGGCATCCTCCCCTTCGGCATGATGCTCTCCTCCGTGCTCATCTTGATCTAGTGCCCGCCTGCATGCAACTCCCCTCTGGTGTGCCCCATAGTTTGAGTCCTCCATTCTAGCGCGAGCGATATCTTCTCCAACACGAGGTATAATTCTCCCATTTATGTGCTTGAATTGGTTGGTCGTTGAGCTTGGTTGGCCTCGGCTATGCTTCGAGCACACGGCAGAACATCGACTGTCTCGTAAGCTTAATTTAAACTATGGGTGCTTAGTGTCATCCTTGTTTTAGTAATGTTTAAATTTTATTCTCGTTAGGATAAAAGCTTAGATGTACAATAGATTAGATAATGAATTTATCCAAGATGAATATCTTACTGGAGTTGAAGAGTTTATAAACTTTGCTAAAAATTATCCAAAATGTGTAAATGATGTCGAGTTACATTGTCCGTGTAATAATTGAAAATGTAGAAATATATCTTTCCATGATGAAGATACTGTGAAAGTACATTTATGTGGAAATGATTTTGTTCCAAATTACTACAATTGCTACTATTATAGAGAGCCTAATTTTACATCTAATTAGAACTTCGGTTGCTTCTTCACCTAACACAACTGCTCTAGGGGAATCATCATCTAATGAGAATGCAATGCAATTAATGATTTATGATGCGATGAATGCAATTGATCATTCCAATATATATGAAATATCAACACCTGAAGTTCAGCAACTATATGCCATGTTAAAAACTAGTGAAAGAAAAATATGAGAAGACTTTCCATCTTGTTATTCTCAACTATCCACTACTGCAAAGTTATTGAACATTAAGGCAGAACATCATTTCTCGAAATGTTATTATGATGACATTTGTTAATTGATATTATATTTGTTCCCTGCTGATCACCTAATGACTGATAGTTTCTACCATACAAAAAAATTAGTGAGAGGTTTAGGTTTACCTATAGAGAAGATTAATTATTTTCTAAATAACTATATGATATTTCAGAATAAGACAATAAATTGATTATGCAAAATTTGTACTCACCCTTATTATAACCATCATAGTTGCATATCAAGGAAGGAAAAAAATTGTATGAAAAGTTATGTATTACTTCTCGTTAATTGCTAGACTTCGACACTTGTATATATCTGCCGCAACAGCTTACCACATAATGTGACATCATGAGCATGTATACGAAGGAGCTATAATGTGTCATCCTTGTGACTCCCCTATATGAAAACATCTTAATATAACATTTTTCTCATTTGCAATAGAACCACGTAATGTGAGATTGATACTTTTCACAGATGGATTTCAGTCATTTGGTCAGTCGGGACAATAATATTCATTTTAACTAGTTATATTAACACCGTATAACTTACTGCCATGGATGTGCATGAAAGGCAAATTCATGCTCATTATTGTGCTTATTTCAAGTCTAATGAATTTGAAAGAGAAGATAGATGTTTGTTTGCAACATTTGATTGTTGAATTGAATGAATTATGGAATGTATGATCAGAAACTTATAATATTACAAGTAAAACTAATTTTATCTTGTATGTTGCCTTATTATGGATGATTAATTATTTTCCAGCATACTCAATATTGTAGGGATGAAGCATGGCTAGTAAGTTACATGTTCACATTACATGACAGAGTTTGATGCATTTTATTATCTTATAGTGGGAATGTATCTTGGTTTAATAAATCACCCAAAAAAAAATTATCAGTTGAACACCCTTTTAGGCGAAATAAGAAAATTTCATAAAAAATATTGTAGTTAGAAAAACTTCCTCCAATAATCAAGTCAGGCGAAAAATCAATTAACCAAATAGAATCTATAGGTTGGTACTACCAGTATCTCAACCTGGTTCTAATGAGATAAATAAATACATTGTTAGATTGTACAGTGTAGTTAGAAGAAAATAAGCATTTTTTGGGAGCTGCCATATTGAAAGTATTTAGTCATTCGACATAATTTAGATGTGTTATTTGTTGAGAAAACTTTTTTCGATAATTATCATCCAATACTATAATGAATGTTCTTGGGGAAGAACTATTACATCGTAAAATCATGTGAGAAATTAAAAAGAATTAGTTAGTAGATCTGAATTGCATCAGAATGAAATAATAAACCAATTTCCAAAGGCTTGTTGTACATTGGATAAGAAAATAAGTAAGCTTTATGTAGTTGGTTGAAAGATATCAAATTTTCTGATGAGTGTGCCTCGAGTATAGGCCGAATGCGTGAATATGAATAAGTTAAAATATTTAGAATAAAGAGTCATGACTATTATATGTCCATGCAAAGATATATTCTAATAGCTTTCCATGACCTACTGTAGGATATATCGATGCAAGTGAGAGGGGAAGGGGGTTGTGAATCACATGTATTTTAAATTTTTTTTTTGATTTTTTAAAAAAAATTTAAGTGCGCAATGGAAACAAACATTCTCTTATACTATATAAGTTTGAGCGCATATTCCCACCCAATTTTTTGATTCAATTGACATCTACCGGTTCATTATCTTATNCCCCTTGATGTGTGCTCCTCCTCCTTTCTTCTTTCTCTCATTTCCTAAGATGCTCCATCTTCTTGAGTTCTACCCCCGGGGCTATTGTATAGCGGTTGGGTCACTAGTAGTTAACCCAGGCATCCTCGGTTCGATCCCTAGTTACGGCGCATTTTGCAGGAATTTTTCCTCCAAATGGGGCGCGAACCCTGGGACGCTAGGCTTCTAGACTGTCCACCGCGAGCGCTTCCCGATTTACCCTAGTGATCGGTGGGAAACTTCCATGGGGCCGGGCCGGTCACCCCTGGTTCAATTTGTCTGCTGCCTGGTTCATCATTTTTTTTCCATCTTCTTGAGTTCTCCTTTCCTTGGACATTTTGTATGGTAATGTCCTAGCTCCCCGCATGTGAAGCATTGAATTCTCCTTCTTTTGTTTTGAGCTTCTTCATTCCTACAACCCATATTGGATTTAAATTGAATGGACCCGGATTTAGGAATTACCTCCTTTTTACCTAGTGGGTACTTATCCTTGTAATGCCCCTTTTTGTTGCACCCAAAACATATGATATGCTCTTTTGACTTTACTTTGGCGGAGGTTGGAGCTTTCTCTTGCTCTTGTGTGGATGTGGGTCTCTCCTCCCCCTCAACCCTTGATGATGTTGATAATTCTTTTTCCCTTTGATCTTCTTGGACACTTGAGCTTAGTTCTTCGGGCTCTTCTACTAGGTGAGCTTGTGTAGGGTTCTTGTGAACTTCTTCTAATTTATTCCACAATTCAAATGCATTTGTACATGTCCCTACATTACTTAAAACATTGTTAGGCAAAATGTTAATCAAAATATTGATTACTTTCTCATTGGCCTAGCTTGTTCTTGTTGCTCCTTAGTCTAATACCTAGGTTGGAGCTTCTTCCCATACTTGTCCTTAGGGGTCTCAAATGGTTCTTCTAGTACCATTACGCACTCTCACTCCATCCCAAGCCAATTTTTCATCCGTGCTCTCCAATATACTAAGTCTTCATGATCGTATGTTGGTGGTGAGTTTATATCGTCGCCAAGCTTATCTTCCATCATTTTCCCTCTAGCTTTGTGCTCTTTTTGGCGGTTATTCCAATCAAGAGCGGTCCTCACTCTGATACCAATTGTACGATCGAAGGCGTTGCTAGAGGGGGTGAATAGTACTTTTTGAATCGTTCTTCCTACATGGTTAGTTGCGCAAGCGGAAATCTAAAGTAAAACTAAAACTAACTATGAAGAACACTTACGATTTATGTGGTTTGGAGATAAACTTCTACTCCACGGCTACCCATAAGGTAGGCGATCCCTAATCCGTCGGTGGATGATTCCCCGGAGCACCTCCGGCTAGATCGTGTAGCTCCTTGTAGGTGGAGAAATCTTTCCACAAACTCTGGACACTACCTGAGATCATAAGGCTACTAACTAGCTTTGACCAAGCAAGTTTCACCAAGAGATAGTAGCCTGAAACGAGCTCCTTTAAATAGAGCTCGAGTATGAAACGACCGCTACCAGTCGACTGCCCCTGGGGCAGTCGACTGATCCCACTCAGATTCGACCGTTACAGTACAATGTTCGAGTCCAGCTGCTGTCCCAGTCAACACCAGTCGACTGACCCCAGGGAAGTCGACTGGTCCGAACCTAAGCCTAGGGTTACACTCCCAGAGTACATTTCATTCCGCACTCGAACCCTCCCGGCTTAGCCCCTGAGTACAAACACTCATACTCAGACCCTCACAACCCGGTTGACTCTTCACCAACAGCCTCGACTGTTGCCTTCATGCCCTCTTCATCTTCGGCCCTCGTCCCTCGAATATGCACGCAAGCCTCCAGCTTGCCTCCATGCTACCCTTCACGTACGCCTCGAAGTCCGCGTCCCTCAGCTCATTGTCCCTGCTATCCAACGGTCCCTCGGATGTGCACGCAAGTCTCTAGCTTGCCTCCATGCCATCCTTCACCCGAAGACATCAACCAAGTCCATGTGTACCTGTATACCTGCACACTCATGTACACATATTAGTCTAACAGCAAACCCTAACTTAACCATATTGCCCACACACATCAAAACACTATGATCCTCCAGATCATGGGGCCGATTGCCCCAATAGCTACGGATGCCCGGCCAAGAGTGGTAAAACTCTACTACCTTCGTGGTGAGTAGGCTTGGTCCGGGTGCTACGGATGGCCGACCAAGAGCTGTAAAACCCTACTACCTCTGTGGTGAGTAGGCTTGGTCCGGGTGCTGCGGATGCCCAGCCAAGAGCTATAAAATACTACCACCTCCGCGGTGAGTAGGCTTGGTCTGGGTGCTGCGGATGCCCGACCAAGAGTTGTAAAACCCTGCTACCTCCGCGGTGAGTAGACTTGGTTCAGGTGCTACGGATGCCCGACCAAGAGCTGCTCGTCAACGCCCTTGCTCCTTGGGTGGAGGACAAACACCGACCATTCAATTTCCTTGCTCCTCGTGGCAAAGACACATAATACATAAGGAAAATAGAAGAAAAGGAACTCAAGACAACGAGCCAAAAATGGTTTTTCATTATACTCAGGGTAACTACATCTGGCGCATAAGGAAAAATGAAAAAGCTACTGAGGATAAAAGACAAAGAAATAGTGAGGCCCTGGTCTGGGAAGAGCCTTATATCTCTTGCTCTTCGGGCGATATTTCGTCCTAAACCTGGTCGACATTCAAGGCACTCAGATCTACGTCTAGTTTCAGCAGTTGACCCTTTTTCAGTTGGTTGATGGCGCCATTGAAGTCTTGTTTTGGGCGCTTCAATACCTGCCCGGCCAAAAGGTCGCCGAACTCGTCAAACTGCAGAAATTTGTTCTTGTACTCCGCCACGGCCTTGGGCAGTTGGGTTGCTTGATCAGTCTTTTGCTTCTGTAACTCAGCCTCAACCTCCTTCTTGGTAGCTTTCAACTCTGCCTCCTCCAGGACAGGCGATCATGAGGCCCCAGGGTCTCCTAGAGTTTCTAGGAGGCGGCAGAAGCCTTGGCCTGGGCCCGAGTGACGTCCTCCTGGAGGTCGGAGGCGTAAGAGGCCGCTAGCTCTATGCCATACTCTTTGAGGGCTAGCTGGCTCTCCTGTTCTTTATTCTGATCTTCCAGAGCCTTCTTGGAGGACTTCAGGAGCTGGACGCTATCAGACAACTCCTTCGTCTGGGTCTGGAGTTGCTCCCGCTCCTGGGACAACTTCTGCAGACCCTCGGAGAGGACCTGGTTCTTCTCGGACCAAACGCACTCCCGGAGATGGTAACCATGCAGAGTCTCCTCCGAGGCCAACAAGGTGTCAAGATAGTGCTCGACCTTCACCCTTAGGGTCCTACTAACCTCCAGCTGTAGGAGGGCTGCCTTACGGGCATGACCGACCTCCAGTTCTGACTCTGCCAGTCACTTGAGGTGGTCTTCAATAATTCCCCGGGAGCACAATAGGCGGCTCATGGCGGCACAGTTGGAGGCGACCTGCAATACGGAAAAAGGATAGATAAAACAAGACAACAAAACAAAGGGGACAAAGGGGAAAAAGTCCCAGTGCAATTACCATCAACAGAGACTGGTGTAGCATGCCCAGATACCAGGCTGACCCGGCTTGTTAGTGATATGAGAGAAGTGTCCTAAGGCAATCGCCTTATGATTGTAAACATTTATTTTAATAAATGATAATTCACTATTTGAGTATACATGTTTGTGTATTTGATTGGGATCTTAAACTCATCTACTGAATGTCCGCAATACAATTCACAGCATAAGAGAATTTGTGATGGGATCACAACTAGTGATTATCTCTAAATGTGCAATTGTGAAGTATTGAAAATATCCCTAGTCGATGAATTGATAAAAACGGACACTATCAATTCTGTTGAGACTAGCATGGGTTATTCTCTAATCAGCTGATTCTCACTGGCTAGCGACATTGGGATGTCCGGAGATAAACATGGATGCTAGTTAAGGGAACTAGTTCATTTGAGTGACTAGCCGTAAAACTTCACATGGTAGTCTATACATAGACATGTCAGTGAAGTTCTTACTGCAGCTTAAGTGCGATGTTCCTTTGACATGCGGTGTTCAAGTCATCTTGGTCATGGAGACTTATACTTTAACATCTTAAGCAAGCATCTCCAAGGAGGTATGGACCCAGGATGATTGGGTATAAGCCGAAGTGCCCGAAGATGTTTGAACAGCCTACAAAGGATTCACCACTCCTTGCGAGGAGATGTATACCCAGGCCTATCGTCGGATTGTTACTCAAAGCCTCTGGCCAGAGCATATCATGTTTAGAGTGTGAGTCTCTTAAATACATGAGAGTAATTACAAATCCAAAGGACGAGAAAGACACTACTTGGGCTAGGTGTGACGTAGTCAGTCTAGTGGGGACTGACACAAACAGACCATGTCCTGAACCAAGTGGGTATAAGATGGTGAAGGGAATGGGGAACGATTCATTAGAGCTGCTGAAGGGTTTCGGAATTCTTTCTGAGGTCAACCGTTGATCTTTCGATTAATTGGGGGTCATGATGTACTACTAGGTGCCACTCATGATCGTTCTATAATTAGTTGATTATAGAAGGCCAATATAAATCGAAAGCCTATTTAGTCACACGCACTACGAGTAATCTGAGGGATTTAAAACGAGTTGAAAATTAAATTTTCCGATCAAGAGAAATAAGTCGAATCTGAATTTATCAGAGGTGCAATGGAAGCTAAAAATGGCTAAGTCTTTTGAAGGCTTATTGGGCGAATTAAATGAGTTTAATTCACGATGGGAGTGGCTTGGTTTGGCCGGCCAAAGAGGGTGTCCACCCTCTTGGTTTGCCCGGCCATTAAAAGGGGAATAAACCAATTTAAATGGTTTAATTAATAAAATAAATCTAGCGCGATTTGTTTTATAAATTATGGATCAATAAATTGATATATAAAGAAATTTATATAAAGAGATTTATAAAGAAATTTGTAAAAATTTATTCTTTTTATGGAAATTAAAATGAACCATGAATTGGTTTAATTTTAATTTATAAAATCAATTATGAATTGATTTATCCATGATAAGAAAATTTTATACAAATTTTATTCCATAATTAAAAGAGAAAAGTATTTGTTTTATTATAAAGTTAGTTATAATAAAACTTGGCTTAAACAGAATAATTCATAAGAGAATTTATAGGATAAATTTCTTATGAAAATTCTGTTAAGAGGGAGACTTGGCAAGGGAGAGGTTACTATATAAAGGAACCAAAGGCAAGCCTTGAATTCCAATCAATAGATTAATCAAGAGATTAATTCTCTCCCTCTCTCTCTTATTCTCTTTCTCTCCTTCTCCTTCCCAAGCTAGGGTCGGCACCCCTTGTCCAAGCTAGGGCCGACACCCCTTGTCCAAGCTAAGGCCGGCGCTCCCTCATCCTCCCTTGAGGTTGCCGTGAGTCACCATCACCAAGGAGAAGCCAACCAAGAAGAAGAAGAAGCGGATCACAACTCCTTCCTTCCCGGAATTTAGATTCCGTTACTTGGTGGTTAGTTTCCTTTTCTTCTCTCTTGATCTTCTAGTTGTGCCAATAGAGAATCTAGTAGTTCTCGTCGGCACAAAACTTGTGACTTTGCGAAGTCATCCCGAAGAGAACTCGGCGTGGATGCGAATAGAGGCGGAGCTTCCAAGGGACGCTACGGTTGGATCTCGTCCTTTTCTTCGAGTTACGCGAGGTACAAAGTAAATTAGTTTACTTTTCCGCAAAATTTTAATTTATGATCATGTCCACACATCATAAGGTCGTATGCTAGATACGTGGTTAAAAATAATTTAAGAAATTATTTATGCTAATTCTTCCGCTGCACGTAAATATTTTAAAATTTACGAACCCGTATCCTTGTCAACATGCACCCGGTCCCAACAGTGGTATCAGAGCCGGTTAGTGTTCGACATAATCATATAATTGTTTTGCGGAAAACTTTGACATGATCTCAATTTTGGAAAAAATTTTTAATTATGGAAACTTTTAAATTATAATAAATTTTAGATTTAGGAATTTCTAAGTTTGGAAATCCTCATGAAATTTCGCAAACTTTTGAAATTTTCTAGTTTCTGAAATTTTATAATAATTGTGAAAACTTCCAATCTTTGGAAACTTTCCAATTTTGGAAATTTTTCTATTTTAGAAAATTTTTAATTTTGAAAATATGTAAGTTTTCTTTGTACTGGAAACTTACAATTATTCTGAAAACCTATTATGAAATCTCGCAATTTTGGGCACTTTCTTTCAAGAAAGTTTAGACAAATTTATGGATAATTAATTGACAATTAAATTTGAATTGGATTTTAAATTGACAACAAAATTCTTTATTTTGGATTGAGCCTCGGGGAGCCGTCCAATTTAAAGTTAGTAGTTGTAATTTAATTTCCCAATTTTAAATGAAATTGTCATGTTTAATTTGGTTGCGCTTCCGAAGCGGACCAAATTGGATTTACGACAAATTACTTTTCTTTGGGTATCTGAGCCTCGGGGAGCCACCCTTAGAAAATGATTTGTTGTAATTAATTAAATCCATGAATAAAATATGATTTAAGAGGTGATGCTCTTACATATTGTTGTCTCCAAAATTAATTAGGAAAATGATTTCCTATAGAGTTTTCTTAAATGAGATTTTCATGAAAATAATATGTGGTTGAATTAAGGGATTTGTCTCTTAATTTAATAAGATTTGATTTAGAGAAATCAAAGTCTTAAAACATATTATTTTCGAAATTGATTATGACAATTTAGGAAATTGTTTCCCAAAACAATTCCTTAAATAAAGTATGAAATTAGAATTAGGAAATCCGGTTCCTAATTCAAATAATGAGACTTGATAAATTAAGTCACATACATACTTTATTAAGGAAATCGTTAGTCATGACATAATTCTATGTCATGAATGTGCTTAGAAAAGAAAGGATGAGACCCAAAACCCCTTACAAAATATTAAAGCTCCTTCGATAATAAAGAACATTGTATCTATTTCATGTTTGAATGAAAAGGGTTATCATTTAACTTTTAGTAACAATTGTTGTTACATAACTTTAAATGGCGTTCTTTATGGGAATGAAACTTTGTGCAATGGTATCTACACGTTAGATTTATCCGGTGACGTTTTCAATATCGAAGATAGCAACAAACGTGCTAGAATAGATAATCGAATAGACTCCTACACGTGGCACTGTCGTCTTGGCCATGTAAGTAAGAAACACATGACCAAATTACACCGATGTGGAATTTTGGAAACATTTGAAGCCGGTTCATTTGATACATGCGAATCATGCTTAAAAGGCAAGATGAACAAATTACCCTTTTCCGGAAATGGTAATCCAGTGGGAGAATTGCTTGGTCTAATACATACTGATGTATGTGGACCAATGTCAACTCTTGCACAAGGAGGCTTAGCTACTTCATCACCTTTATCGATAATCACTCACGATTCGGGTATGTGTTCTTGATGAAACACAAATCTGAAGCCTTTGAGAAATTCAAAGAGTTCAGAAATGAAGTAGAGAAACAACTTGGCAAAAGTATTAAGATACTTCGATCCGATCGGGGTGGTGAATACTTAAGTCAAGAGTTTCAAGATTATCTAAGGGACAATGGGATATTGTCCCAATGGACTCCGCCGTATACACCACAGCATAATGGTGTATCTGAGAGGCGCAACCGAACCTTGATGGACATGGTTAGGTCGATGATGAATCATGCAACTCTTCCAAAATCCTTTTGGGGCTATGCACTAAAGACAGCTGTTTACTTGCTAAACAGAGTCCCGACCAGGGTAGTCTCTACTACTCCATAAGAGACATGGAATAGTAAGAAACCTCACTTAACTCACATTAAGATATGGGGTTGTCCTGCTTATGTGAAGCGGACTGTATCAGACAAATTGGATGCTAAGTCTGATAAATGTCTATTTATTGGATACCCTAAGGAAACAAAGGGTTACCAATTCTATCATCCCTTGGAACAAAAGGTGTTTGTTTCAAGGCATGCTGTATTTCTGGAAAAAGAATTTCTTTTACAAGAAAACAGTGGGAGTGGCATTGAACTTGATGAAGTTCAAGAAACTCCAATAGACATTACAGAGACACCTAGTCTAGACCCATAACCAATAACTCATAATGATGAGCTATCAGTTGAACCTAAAACAACACTACCTCTTCGTAGGTCTGATAGGATACGCAATATTCCAGAGAGATACGGATTTCTCATAAGTGAATCGAACGACGATGAACCTATCAGTTATGAAGATGTTCTGAAAAATTCAGAAAGGGACAAATGGCTTGAAGACATGAAGTCGGAAATGGATTCCATGTACGAAAACCAAGTATGGGACTTGGTTAACCCACCTGAAGGGATTAAGCCCATAGGGTGCAAGTGGATTTTCAAGAAGAAAACCGACATGGAAGGTAATGTTGTTACCTTTAAGGCTAGATTAGTGGCAAAAGGATATCGTCAGAAACAAGGAATTGATTATGACGAAACCTATTCGCCAGTAGCTATGCTTAAATCCATTCGGATGCTCCTAGCCATAGCAGCTCATTATGATTATGAGATATGACAAATGGATGTGAAAACAGCTTTCCTTAATGGAAACCTACTTGAGGATGTATACATGATACAACCTGAAGGTTTCACATCGGTTAATAAAACCAAAGTATGCAAGCTTCGACGATCCATATATGGACTGAAGCAAGCATCAAGGAGCTGGAACATCCATTTTGATGAGACAATCAAAGAGTTTGATTTCTCACAAAATCCTGACGAACCTTGTGTGTACAAGAAGGTTAGTGGGAGTGCAGTCGTATTCCTAGTATTATATGTCGATGACATATTACTTATAGGAAACGATATATCAGTCTTACAGACAGTTAAAATTTGGTTGTCCAAAACTTTCTCCATGAAAGACCTGGGAGAAGCAACCTATATCCTTGGGATTAGAATCTATAGAGATAGATCAAAACGGTTGCTTGGTCTTTCGGAGTCTACATATATAGACCGAGTGCTAAAAAGGTTTAGCATGACGGAATCCAAGAAAGGTTACCTTCCCATCAGGCATGGGATCAACCTTTCAAAGTCTATGTGTCTGCGCACAGAAGACGAGAGGATTTGCATGAATAAGATTCCTTATGCATCCGCAATAGGATCTATCATGTATGCTATGTTATGTACAAGGCCCGATGTATCGTATGCTCTGAGTGTCACAAGCAAATACCAGTCGGATCCAGGAATGGATCATTGGGCGGCTGTCAAGACAATCCTTAAGTACTTAAGAAGAACTAAGGATGTGTTCCTAATATATGGAGAAGGAGATATGGTAATACGTGGGTATACAGATGCCAGTTTCCAGACAGATAAGGATGACTCCAAATCTCAGTCTGGATACATATTTACTTTGAATGGAGGCGCAGTAAGTTGGAAAAGTTTCAAACAAGACACCGTAGCGGATTCTACCACAGAAGCGGAATATATCGCAGCTTCGGAAGCAACAAAGGAAGCAGTCTGGATCAAGAAGTTTGTCTCCGAACTTGGCGTGGTTCCAACCATTGATGAAGCAGTGCCGGTTTACTGCGACAACAATGGAGCTATTGCACAAGCAAAGGAACCAAGGTCTCATCAGCGATCCAAACACGTGCTTCGCCGCTATCATCTGATCAGAGAGATTATAAGTAGGAATGATATACAAATTGAGAAAATTCCCACTGAAAGGAATTTAGCGGATCCTTTAACTAAGGCTTTGCCTCAAAACAAGTTTGAGGGTCATGTTAAAGCCTATGGTATTGGATACCGTAGCGATTGGCATTAGGACAAGTGGGAGTTTGTTAGAGATATGAGAGAAGTGTCTTAAGGCAATCACCTTATGATTGTAAACATTTATTTTAATAAATGATAATTCACTATTTGAGTATACATGTTTGTGTATTTGATTGGGATCTTAAACTCATCTACTGAATGCCCGCAATATAATTCACAGCATAAGAGAATTTGTGATGGGATCACAACTAGTGATTATCTCTAAATGTGCAATTGTGAAGTATTGAAAATATCCCTAGTCGATGAATTGATAAAAACGGACACTATCAATTCTGTTGAGACTAGCATGGGTTATTCTCTAATTAGCTGATTCTCACTGGCTGGCGACATTGGGATGTCCGGAGATAAACATGGATGCTAGTTAAGGGAACTAGTTCATTGGAGTGACTAGCCGTAAAACTTCACATGGTAGTCTATACATAGACATGTCAGTGAAGTTCTTACTGCAGCTTAAGTGCGATGTTCCTTTGACTTGCGGTGTTCAAGTCATCTTGGTCATGGAGACTTATACTTTAACATCTTAAGCAAGCATCTCCAAGGAGGTATGGACCCAGGATGATTGGGTATAAGCCGAAGTGCCCGAAGATGTTTGAACAGCCTACACAGGATTCACCACTCCTTGCGAGGAGATGTATATCCAGGCCTATCGTCGGATTGTTACTCAAAGCCTCTGGCCAGAGCATATCATGTTTAGAGTGTGAGTCTCATAAATACATGAGAGTAATTAGAAATCCAAAGGATGAGAAAGACACTACTTGGGCTAGGTGTGACGTAGTTAGTCTAGTGGGGACTGACACAAACAGACCATGTCCTGAACCAAGTGGGTATAAGATGGTGAAGGGAATGGGGCACGATTCATTAGAGCTGCTGAAGGGTTTCGGAATTCTTTCTGAGGTCAACCGTTGATCTTTCGATTAATTGGGGGTCATGATGTACTACTAGGTGCCACTTATGGTCGTTCTATAATTAGTTGATTATAGACGACCAACATAAATCGAAAGCCTATTTAGTCACACGCACTACGAGTAATCCGAGGGATTTAAAACGAGTTGAAAATTAGATTTTCCGATCAAGAGAAATAAGTCGAATCTGAATTTATCAGAGGCGCAATGGAAGCTTAAAATGGCTAAGTCTTTTGAAGGCTTATTGCGCGAATTAAATGAGTTTAATTCGCGATGGGAGCGGCTTGGTTTGGCCGGCCAAAGAGGGTGTCCACCCTCTTGGTTTGGCCGGCCATTAAAAGGGGAATAAACCAATTTAATTGGTTTAATTAATAAAATAAATCTAGCGCGATTTGTTTTATAAATTATGGATAATAAATTGATATATAAAGAAATTTATATAAAGAGATTTATATAGAAATTTGTAGAAATTTATTCTTTTTATGAAAATTAAAATGAACCATGAATTGGTTTAATTTTAATTTATAATATCAATTATGAATTGATTTATCCATGATAAGAAAATTTTATACAAATTTTATTCCATAATTAAAAGAGAAAAGTATTTGTTTTATTATAAAGTTAGTTATAATAAAACTTGGCTTAAACAGAATAATTCATAAGAGAATTTATAGGATAAATTTCTTATGAAAATTCTGTTAAGAGGGAGACTTGTCAAGGGAGAGGTTACTATATAAAGGAAACAAAGGCAAGCCTTGAATTCCAATCAAGAGATTAATTCTCTCCCTCTCTCTCTTATTCTCTTTCTCTCCTTCTCCTTCCCAAGCTAGGGCCGGCGCCCCTTGTCCAAGCTAGGGTCGGCGCCCCTTGTCCAAGCTAAGGCCGGCACTCCCTCATCCTCCCTTGAGGTTGCCGTGAGTCACCATCACCAAGGAGAAGCCAACCAAGAAGAAGAAGAAGCGGATCACAACTCCTTCCTTCCCGGAATTTAGATTCCGTTACTTGGTGGTTAGTTTCCTTTTCTTCTCTCTTGATCTTCTAGTTGTGCCAATAGAGAATCTAGTAGTTCTCGTCGGCACAAAACTCGTGACTTTGCGAAGTCATCCCGAAAAGAACTCGGCGTGGACGCGAATAGAGGCGGAGCTTCCAAGGGACGCTACGGTTGGATCTCGTCCCTTTCTTCGAGTTACGCGAGGTACAAAGTAAATTAGTTTACTTTTCCGCAAAATTTTAATTTATGATCATGTCCACACATCATAAGGTCGCATGCTAGATACGTGGTTAAAAATAATTTGAGAAATTATTTATGCTAATTCTTCCGCTGCACGTAAATATTTTAAAATTTACGAACTCGTATCCTTGTCAACATGCACCCGGTCCCAACACGGCTGACCTCCTCAGATGAGTAGGGGGCAGAAGAAGCTCCTCAGTAGGCTGAATTGACGGGCCGGGAGCATGCCGGGGGTTGGAGATGTCCTCCTCCGAGTTGGATGCTATCTGTGGATCGTGACTGTCGGAGGGGTTCCCTTTATTTGGATGGATTGGGAACCCTTCGGTGTAGGATCGGGTTGACCGGCTAGAGGGGGGTGAATATACGATTTATAAAAAATTAGCACTAACACTCGTCTTTAAAAAAAACTTGGTTGCAACAGAATCGTTGCTTCCAAGGCAGTTGATGCTCAAACAGAAACTCCTTAAGGCGGAGAAGCCTTTACAGTTGTAGCACAGAGAAGGCTTAGAGAGAAAGAGAGTTTACAACTCGATTAATTGCATTAACTTCTAAAACTCCAAGCCTATTTATAGGTTAGGAAAATAAATCCAGATCGTAGATCTTTGATAGGATTTCTCTTATCTGTTGATCTGCAGATTCGATCTTGATGGTTGATCATGGATATATTTTAACCATGGCCTTTAGATCTGATTAAAGGATAAAGTAACATTATCCTTTAAGTTTTAATTGTTTTAATTAAAACTTTATCTTTCGTTCCTCGAGATGGCTGTTATCTTCATATCGGTGTTATCATGTATAAGTAGCAATCTCGACAATATTTAAGAGCCATCGCCCTTCATCCCAAATGGTTAGTGGCTTGGTGTTTGTTGGTGAGGACGTGGGTTCGATCCTTCTTGCCACCAAAATTTTTCTCATTTCTTTTTGGCACTTGGACTGGTCTTTTTAATTTTTCGTCTTCTGGGTGATTTCCGGCCAACCGAAGTTAGGCTCACCCGAACCCGACTCCGGCCTTTCGCCCCTCGAGCGTCCTTCCTCCCGGCTTCTCGTCTCTCGGACACCGCGCACGTCCTTCTCGCTCCACCGGTGTACTCTTCCGCAGCTTCCACGTCACTCGGATTGTACCAAGCCCGTCGGCTCACTTCCCCGCACAATCCTTCTCGTCTGCTACGTCTTACGCTCGACTTCCTCCGTACCTAAGCTCCTGCACACTTAGCAGAGGGATTAAACATACCAGGACCTAACTAACTTGGTGGATCACATCAAAACTAACCGGGGCACCAACAATCTCCCCCTTTTTGATGTGTATCAATCCAAGTTCAATTAGGGTTAAACCAAAAAATAAGGAATTTAGTAAAACTAAATTAAGCAGTTAAGCATGAGAAAAAAATATTGACATGCAAAACTATCATCTCCCCCTAAACTTAAGCTACTCTCCCCCTTTGATCACAGCAAAAATGGGGCACAAAAAATAGGGAAAGGAAAAAATATGATTAGAACTTAGAAAAATGTGAAATATTTTTTTTTTAGCCGTGAATAGATTAAGTGCATATCACCGAAATTTAATTTTTGAATAAAAAATTTCAAATATTTTTTAAAATTAAAAAATACGAATTTCAATTAAAAATTTCCAAATTAAAATCTATTTTGTATATTCAAAAATAAATCATATAGTGGTAGAATAAAAAATTCAAAGATATATTTTTAAAATTCAAAAATCTCATAAAAAATTAAAAAAAAATTACCAAGTTTAATTGACTATGTGTAGATCTCAAAAAAATCGGTTCTTGCAGAATAAATTAATTTTCTATTTTTAAAGTTAAAACTTTACTTTTCAAATGAAAAATAATAGAAATTCAAAATTTATCGAAAAAAATTTCCAAAATTTCACAGTAAACAAATAAGATACTCTTGTATCAAGTAAAAATAGAAATTGAATTTTGTAAGAAAGTCTAGGTGAAAAAAGAAAATTTCAAAAGAAACTTAATCATAAAATGTGTTAATCTATTTCTAATTTTGCAAGAAAAATTATGCAGTAATAGAAAACTAATTCAAAATTGATTTTGGTATCCAAAATAGATTTCTATCGACAGGATTAACTAAAAATTTGGATGGAATGTAATTCTTTGGCACCTTTTTAAATTGGCCTTTATGGTTTTTAAAATACCAATTCAACTTTTCAGGATAACTATTTTTCTTGTGTCGCAAACAGACAATATCACATTCTAATTTCTCAACTAAAATTTTCATATCAATATTATCATTTTTTAATTTTTAATTTTCTTTTTCTAATCTGCAATTAGATTTGAGCAAAGCTTTAACACCAGCATACAATTGATCATGAGGAAGAAAACAAACCTCACTTACCGGATCGCTTTCGAAAAGCGAGGTTCCTTCTTCGTTGTCGCTTTCTGATGTCGCTCCCCCTTCAACACTACTCCCCTCTTGATGACTTGCCATCAGCGCAAGTCCCGCGTACTCTTGAACTTCTGATTCGTCTGACAAGGTCTCGTCCCAGGTGGCCTTCAATGCCTTCTTTTTCTTTGGCTGGTTTTTGATTTTGGGACACTGATCTTTTAGGTGTCCCTCCTCGTTGCAGTTGTAGCATCGGACAGTTCGTTTCTTCGGAGACCGCCTTTTCTTCTGCATTCTCGAAAAGTTATTAGCTTTAAAAAAATATTTAAACGAACTTACTATTTGCGTTGTCTCGTCGTCCGTCGAGGATTCTGACTCCTTCTCCGTTCTCCTTGTGTTTAGGGCCAGATTCTTCGTCTTTCTAGATCCTGCCCACCGAATTCGTGTAATTCGAAAATGGAAAACATTTCATCTAATGTACTTACCTCTAAATCTTTGGAGATGTAATAAGCGTCGACGATTGAGCTCCACTCCTGGGTCCTTGGGAAGGCGTTGAGGGCGTATCGAATGGAGTCGCGATTACTTACCGATTCGCCGAGTTGGGTGAGTCCGGAGATTAGCTCCTTTATTTTGGCATGAAGTTCAGCCACCGTTTCTCCTTCCTTCATTTGCAGGTTTATCAGCTGGTTCCGGAGGAGATCCTTTCTTGCTGATTTGGCTTCAGAGGTACCCTCATGAAGTTCTAGGAACTTCTCCCATAATTCTTTTGCGGAGTGGTAGTTGCCGATCCGGTTTACCTCTTGAGTAGGCAAGATTGTTAGGAGGTGGAACTCGGCCTTACCATTGGCAACAGATTCCGACTGCTCCTTCTTATTCCACAAGCTTTCTTCTTTTTCATCCCCGTTCGCATCTTTAGGAACTGCAAAACCATATTTTATTGATAAAAGAATATCAAAATCTGTACGAAAAAATACCTCTATTTTTTTCTTCTAGACGGTGAAATCCCCTTCGAATTTAGGTGGATGAATGTGCGCGCCGGCCATCATCTTGTTGCTTTCTCAGGCGATTAGTCCTTCAAAAGCGAACCCGCTCTGATACCACTTGTAGGATCGGGTCGACCGGCTAGAGGGGGGTGAATAGACGGTTTATAAAAAATAAGCACTAACACTCGTCTTTAAAAAAAAACTTGGTTGCAACAAAGTCGTTACTTCCAAAGCAGTTGATGCTCAAACAGAAACTCCTTAAGGCGGAGAAGCCTTTACAGTTGTAGCACAGAGAAGGCTTAGAGAGAAAGAGAGTTTACAACTCGATTAATTGCATTAACTTCTAAAACTCCAAGCCTATTTATAGGTTAGGAAAATAAATCCAGATCGTAGATCTTTGATAGGATTTCTCTTATCTGTTGATCTGCAGATTCGATCTTGATGGTTGATCATGGATATATTTTAACCATGGCCTTTAGATCTGATTAAAGGATAAAGTAACATTATCCTTTAAGTTTTAATTGTTTTAATTAAAACTTTATCTTTCGTTCCTCGAGATGGCTGTTATCTTCATATCGGTGTTATCATGTATAAGTAGCAATCTCGACAATATTTAAGAGCCATCGCCCTTCATCCCAAATGGTTAGTGGCTTGGTGTTTGTTGGTGAGGACGTGGGTTTGATCCTTCTTGCCACCAAAATTTTTCTCATTTCTTTTTGGCACTTGGACTGGTCTTTTTAATTTTTCGTCTTCTGGGTGATTTTCGGCCAACCGAAGTTAGGCTCACCCGAACCCGACTCCGGCCTTTCGCCCCTCGAGCGTCCTTCCTCCTGGCTTCTCGTCTCTCGGACACCGCGCACGTCCTTCTCGCTCCACCGGTGTACTCTTCCGCAGCTTCCGCGTCCCTCGGATTGTACCAAGCCCGTCGGCTCACTTCCCCGCACAATCCTTCTCGTCTGCTACGTCTTACGCTCGACTTCCTCCGTACCTAAGCTCCTGCACACTTAGCAGAGGGATTAAACATACCAGGACCTAACTAACTTGGTGGATCACATCAAAACTAATCGGGGAACCAACATTCGGCACCGCTTTCTTTGCCACTGAGGCCTTCCGACGGGATCTAGGCACCTCAAGTGACACCTCCTTGCCTCGCTGAGCAAATGGAGGGTCATTCGGAACGGCTGGATCGTGGGCGACGAGATCGATGGCTGTCCTAGCGGGGGAAGAGGACTCTTTTCGAATCCTTTGGGACAGAGGCGTCGTGTCCTCTTCATCAACGGAAGGCGGAAGCTCGGAGGACAGGCCCTTCTTCAGCCTTTTCAAGGGGCGTGGCTTTGGGGCCAACCGTTTCTGACACTTCTTCTCAGTGGCCCGGGGCACCGGTTGCTCGGCAGGGGGCGTAGGCGCAGCCTCTCCTTCTCCTGTCTTGACGGGGGAGGTAGGGGAATCCCCTTGGGTGGTAGGCAGTTCGACCGCCCCAGACTCCTAGGAGGGCTCTAGAACTTCTGGGTCCTCGGACTGTTCGGTTGTGTCCTCGCAACCCTCGGCCGAGATGCCCACCGGGGCGGAAGGAACTGAGACAGGGACCAAGGCTTGTTCGTTAGCCTGCTCCTATTTCAGGAGCCGGTTAATATCTCGAGAGAGCATGATGTCGCCTGCAAAATAGAGACAGAAAGGTATAAGTTAGAATTAACAAGGATACTTACAAGAACAAATAGAACTTACGGAGATTTGAGCTAAGGCTCGTGACTTTTGGACTGAGGTCAGCCCGATAAAGGAGTTCCTCGCATTGCACCAGCTGAAGGCCGTGGAACTCCATCCGGGCCAGGATACCCCTAGCCCTCTGGTATCCTGCGTCCTGCTGAAAGTCACCGATATTGGAGCAATCGGCCCTAAGATGGTCCAGAGTGACCATGGATTTTGATATTTGGGCAAAGGGTTTAAGTTAGGTTTACCCTTGTGTATTTGATATGTGTAAGTTGAGTGTGCAGGATTGTACAGGTTACACATATGGACTTGATTGGACGGCCTCGGTACGGTGAAGGGTGGCATGGAGACAAGCTGGAGGCTTGTGTGCGCACCTGAGGGACCGTGGTGTGCAGGGATGATGAGCTGATGGGCGCGGACTTCGAGGCATGCATGAAGGATGGCATGGAGGCAAGCTGGAGGCTTGCGTGCATCCGAGGGATGAGAGCCGAAGATGAAGAGGGCGCAAAGGCAATAGTCGAGGCTGCGGAGGAGAAGTCAGTCGAGTCGTGAGGGTACGAGTGCTGTGTGATTGTACTCGAGAAATCCTAGGGGTCGAGTGCGGAGAGAAATGTACTCGGGAAAGGGTAACCCTAGGTGTGCAGCTAGGCACTAGTCCACTGCCCTGGGGGCAGTCGACTGGTAAAGGCTGGTGAGCTGGCAAATTCGAACGTTGGGGGTATCAACGGTCAAATTTGGCTGGCACCAGTCGACTGCCCTGGGAGCAGTCGACTGGTGGCGAGAAACTCAGCCCGAGTCCAATTTAAAGAGGACTTTGTGAGGGCTAAGGTTCTTGACGAAACCTGCTTGGATAAAGCCGGTTAGTAGTCTATTATGTTCACAAAGCATCCGAGGTGTTGTGGTGAGGTTTCTCCACCCACAAGGAGCGACACGTGATAGCCGGAGGTTATCCGGGGAGTGATCCACCAACGGATTCTTGGATTAGTCACCCGGCCGGGGTGGATACCAAGTAAACACTTTTTGTTAGCGTTGTTTGTTTGTTTATTATTGTTTCCGCTGTGCAAGTAACAACGCAGGTACGAGATCCAACCGAAAAGTGCTATTCACCCCCCTCTAGCGTACGAAATCGATCCATCAGTTGGTATTAGAGCAAGGACGCTCTTCTACGGACTAACCGCCGAGGGAGCACACGCTAGAGGAGAAGAAAATGGAAGATAAGTTGGGTGACGACATCAACACTCCGCCGGCCTACGACCATGATGATTTCGGGTATTGGAAGTCACGAATGGAGACGTGGTTCGGAATGGAGTGGGACCTTCGGCTTGGGCTTGAAGAGCCCTTCGAGATTCAAAAGGATAAGCACGGGAAGAGGCTTAGACCTAGATGTTGGAATCAAGAACAAGAAAATCAATCCAAGGTGAATAAAAAGATAATTGACATATTGCTTAATACTTTGCCTACTAATGCTTTGAATGGTGTAGGAGCATACAAAAATACACATGAATTGTGGATCAAAGTAGAAGAATTTCATAAAAACCCTACACGAGGTCAAGTGGTGGAAGAACCCGAGGAAGTGAACTCGATAGCCCAAGAGGAGGAAGAATTAAGTGAAAGATCATCAACCTCCTCAAGAGAAGAAGAGGAAGCGTCAATCTCAAGAATTGAGGGGGAGGAGAGGCCCTCAACTATACTGGATGAAGAGGAAGAATCTACATCATCCAAGGTTGAAGAAGTCAACCTAGCCTCCACCTCCGCTTCCACCAAAGCCAAGAGAAAAGAGCACATCACATGCTTTGGTTGCAACGAAAAGGGGCACTACAAGGACAAGTGCCCGAAAGGTAAGAAGGAGGTAAAATCTAAACCCGAGTCCATTCGATTTAAATCTAACGTGGGTTGTAAGATTGGAGGAGCCCAAGAAAAGAAAAAGAGGATTCAATGCTTCACATGTGGTGAGCTAGGACAGTACCACACCAAGTGTCCAAAGAGTGGAGAGCTCAAGAAGATGGACCACTTGAGGAGATGGGAGAAAGAAGAAAGGAGGAAACAAAGAAGTCCACATCAAGGAGGAACATCAAGGGTAAGGGAGGTACTTCCTAATCGTAGAATAAAAAGCAATTTAATGTCAAGTTCCTTCTTGCATAGTAAAAATCATGTTAGTCATTCCTCCATGCATGCTAGTTTTGATGAAAGTTGCTTAATGGTGCATAACCATGGTTTTAGATATCATGATAGGACTAGGAATAACAAGGTAGGTCAAAATCTCAAGAAAAACATGCATCATCACAAACCTAGGACCCTTATACCTAAAAATGATGGCATTAATCCCAAGAAGGGAAGGAATATGCCTAGAAAGGAGGGTAGGTCTAGGAATGTCCAAAATGGACATATGGACTCTAAGGTCAAAAATCTAGAAAGGGAAAATCAAGCCTTGAGGGCAAGGCTTGATACTTTAGAAAAGGCCCTAGAAAGATTCTCCGTTGGATCTATGGGTCTAGATATGGTGTTGGGTAGTTTAAAACCCAACTACGATAGATCGGGATTGGGATACCGGTCTAAGACCTCTAAGACCAATAAAAAGAAGTATGCTGGGAAGACATACAATCATGGTAAGGAGGAGAAGTCCAAGGATGACAAGAGAGTGACATTCGAAGGGAAAAGGAGTGACTTGACCAAGGACAAAGTGTCCAAGGTTAAGAAGGTCATATTTGTAGGCCAAGAGCCACCGGTGGGACACCAATGTGGTCTAGTATGGGTTAAGTCGCCTAGGGAGGTGGCTAAGGCTCAGAGCTCAAGGGGGAGCTCTAGAAGCCTTTGGGATCTATGGTAGATGGATCTCAAAAGTTTTTCTCCCAAGGAATTAGATGAGATGTGCCAAAGGGATTGGAAGACTTGAGTAAGTCTTAATCCTAGATTTAGCCACATTAAAAAGGAAATTTAGGAAGAAAAGTGTGAGTTTAGGGTTATAGTTGGTAAAATTAATGTTTAATGGGCAAACACCATGTAATTCAGTGCTAGGAATGAATTATGATCAATCATAAGAGAATGCATTGAAGAGAAGTCTAGATTAGAACTTTTTGGAGGAGTTAAAGTGATAAACTTTAGAAAGGAGTTGGATTTCATGCCAATCATGGGATCCGGAGTATATTTATTTGGAAACGTATTTTTTCAAAGTAGATATTAGCTTCACAAGTCTCCCCACAAAATTTTAAAATTTTTGAAGATTTGTAGAATTTTTAGGGCATTTCTGAATTTCGGCCTGAAAACCTGAAAATTAGGTATCGGTCGACTTCCCTGGGAGCAGTCGACTGGTCCAAGCCAAAATGCACACTGTATGTTTTTGCAGTCAACTGCCATTTGGGCAGTCGACTGATCAGTGAGGGCTGAGGTAGAATAGGCCTAGTGGATGATCAGAAGTTCCAAAAGTTGAAACCATAGGAAAGGATTATGAGAATATAAGATTTTGTGGTGTGATATCATATGGTTTGGAAGTTTTAGAATTCATTGGATGACTTTTGAATGATAAGTCCTTGGAAGCTTCCTTATGTGTCTAGGGTTGAGAGAGAGGTTGTCATACTATGATACATAGGAAAAAGAGAAAAGAATTAAGGACAACACCATGTGTGAAATTATAAGTGTGAGTCTTGAAAAACACATGGAATCTTAGATTGATTTTCAACTTGATACAAATGTCAAACTTTTGAGGAAATTAGAAGAATGTATCAAAAAGTCAAGCACATATGATAGTTTAATCAAATCATAGTTTTCTAGGATAGGGTATGTCCTAACAAATGTGCTTGCAACCTTTTTGGAGTGTTTAAAGTTTTGTTGAGTTCTTATTGACACTAGGGATAAGGGTGCTTGGGGAACATACCTTTAATGGTGTCCAAGGGAGAAGAACTTGGTTGTTAGGTTGGGTAGAACCTAACTTGGTGTTAGGGTGTTAAGTTGGGTAGAACTTAACCCTTTGAAAATGAAAATTGGGAGAAGACATGGGTTAAGGTGGAGGTTGTCTCCTATTTGCCTTAATTTTCATAAGAAAACTTTTGAGTTTTGTACCAAACTTGGGAATGGGGATAGATACATGGTGAAATGTATTTTTACCAAGTAGGTATGGGTACCACAAAGTTCTCCACAAAATTTGGAAATTTTTGGAGACTTGCGGAATTTCTGGCGCAATTCTGAATTTGGCCAGAAAAGACTGAAATCAGAGTATCAGTCGACTGCCCTGGGGGCAGTCGACTGGTCAGGGCTGGTGTGGGTATCCAGTAGCTGACTTTGGTCCAAATGATAAGAAACAAGTGTATGGGGGGTTAGTACACGTTGATTAGGATTATTGGGAATTAAAAGAACCAATAATTGAGATATTGTTGGGTTCTTTTTGATGTTAGGCAAAGGGGGAGAAGTGTTGGTTTAAGTTGAGAAATCAAACTTACCTTTGCTAGAAACCCTAGGTTTAGGGGGAGCATGGTTGCTCCATTCTTGGCGTAAGGGGAACCTTGGAGAGGTTCTTTAAAAGCCTTTGTAAGTCCAGTGTAGGGGGAGCCTGGGAGAAGCTTTAAAAAGCCCATTTTGTGTGAAAAGTCCTAACTTGGACTGTTAGGTGTTGAAAATTCCTAACTTGGAGGGTTAGGTGGTAAAAGTCCTAGCTTTGAGGGCTAGGTGTGAAAAGTCCTAGCTTGGAGGGCTAGGTGTGTGAAAAATCCTAACTTTGAGGGTTAGGTGGTGAAAATCCTAGCTTGGAGGGCTAGGTGTGAAAAGTCCTAACTGTTGGAACCCGGATGGCTAGAGAGGGAGGGGTGAATATAGCCAATCGTTTTGATCTTTGACACTTATTGAATTTCTGCACTCAACCTTATCAGTAGCACAGCGGAAGAAACAAGGAAACAAAGCAGTGCAGAAAACAAAAATAGAAAACAAAAGCAAACAAACACAACTAACAAGATCGCTAACAAGGAGGGTTTACAAGGTTCGGGGATAACTTGCCCCTACTCCTTGGTGTGCCCTTAAGGTGGGCGATCCCTTGATCGTTGGCAGATCAAGACCCGGTTATCACCGGATAGAAAGCAACTTCCTTCTAGGTGGAGAAACCTCTCCACAGCGTTTCAATCACAGATTTAAGTTTAAGCATAGAGAAACAAACGAGAAGGACCTTACTCAAACACTTAGCAAGAACAAGAACACAGCAAGCTTTCCTGAGCTCCACCCAGCTGCGATCTCACGCAAGAAACCCTTCTTCGTGTCTTCCCACTGTCGGACTCCAAGCTTCTTGTTCTCTCCTTCAAGCGCTTGAGTAATGAATGATTGCTTCAAGAATGCAGTCGCTTGCTCAAGGTGATGACTACTTCAGGAACACAGCAAGCAAGTTGTGGAGAACACAAGGCGCGGCAAGAAACCAGTATTCGAACTCTACTTCAACGAAGCCTTCTTCCGCCCTTTTGTTTCTCCACTCAGCATCAGGTGACAACATCTCCTGCAGCCTCCAGCTGTCTCACTATCAACGCCAGCGACCACTGAGCCCGCCCTAGACTTCCTGAGCTCCCTCAGCCAAGCTCCAGTCAGCAGCTCCAGTCTGCAGCTCCGGCCGTTGCAACCTGAGATGGAAAACGGACAAACCTGCTCCAAGGAAAACCTCCATTGACTTCTCCTTGAGTGTTTGAATCCTCCCCTGTCACCTGCAGCATAACAGAGTGTTAGAGCAGCATATTAAACAGCAAATCATATATCAGACGTTAAGCACAGAGAATCGGATACGTTCAGACGCGATCAGAGCGTCTGACAGTGCAATTTGAATTAAAGTGATCGGTCACCGAACCGATCAGAGAGCCTCTTGATCAGTCACCAGACCGATCAGGCTGGGTCCAGATCGATCAGGCTCCATCCTGATCGGCCCCCAACGCTCGATTAGAAATCGCGATTTCTTTGGGACTCTCCTGGATCGATCACCAGACCGATCCCAGGTTGTGGATCGATCACCCGACCGATCCACCCCTTTATCGGGCGATTTCTGAGCTTCACAGTCCAGACCTCCTGATCGGTCACCGGACCGATCAGGCAACATCCTGATCGGTCACCAGACCGATCAGGTCATGACCAGACCGATCAGGCTCCGTCCTGATCGATCATAGAGAGGAACCTGCGACGCTGGATCGTTCTCCAGAACGATCTGCACAATGATCCTGATCGGTCACCAGACCGATCAGGAGCAGATCAGCAAGGGAACTCAACCTCACTGTTTGCTCCCTGATCGGTCACCAGACCGATCAGGAGCCAAGCAGTGGGTGAAACGAATACTCCCTGATCGGTCACCAGACCAATCAGTCATCGCTGGATCGGTCACCAGACCGATCCACGAAGGAGCACCGTGCCAACTCCCTGATCGGTCACCAGACCGATCCAGGGGCTCCAACCTAGCCCTCCAAGCTAGGGTTTCATCCACCTTAGCCCTCCAAGCTAAGGATTTTTCACCTAACCCTCCAAGTTGGGAATTTGCACCTAACCCTCCAAGTTAGGATTTTTCACCTAGCCCTCCAAGCTAGGACTTTTCACCTAGCCCTCCAAGCTAGGACTTTTCACCCAACTCTTCCGGATTAGGACTTTCCAAACCTAGCCCTCCAAGCTAGGACCTGACCTTCCAAGCTAGGGCCTGACCTTCCAAGCCAGGACTTTTTCACCTAATTCTCCAAGATGGGAATTTGCACCTAACCCTCCAAGTTAGGACTTTTCACCTAGCCCTCCAAGCTAGGACTTTTCACCTACATTTTCTGAATTAGGACTTTTCACACACCTAGCCCTCCAAGCTAGGATTTCCCATACCATGCCTGATCCCCGATCAGGACTTCATCATAATCAATAAGCATCCACCTAAACTAAAATCGGTGTCAACACCAAAACAACAATCAGGGCCAGACTGCATCAACAATCTCCCCCTTTTTGTTGTTTGACAACCCGATTTTAAGTTTAGGGATTCTCAATCAAGTTTTTCAAATTTGGAATCATAGAGGAATCGAGATCCTCCCCCTACAATATGATCATCCTAAACTTAACCAACCAACACTCTCTCCCTTTGTCGAACACCGAAAAGGGGTCTAGAAGGGCTGTTAAGTTTAAACCAACTCCCCCTCAACCCTAGGGGTATCCCATACCAACAACAATTTGATTGATATTTGATAAGCATATGAAAACATATGACAACCAGATATAGGCATGATAAAGCAGGCATATGTATCATATGAGCATGGCATCATAAGCATGAACATAGCTATGGATCAAATATGCAGAGAGCATAGCATCAACAATAAGCATACTAAAGTAGAATAGGCATGCATCAAAGTCAGAAAGTTTAAGTCATAAAACATCCAGAGAAATAACACGATGCAAGACATATGCATCAAAATCAAAATGTATAAACAAATATGTCTCTCATCATAAATATCATCAATCTCCTGCGTGGTCATCATCTGAGGAATCAGCAATGTAGATAATGTCCTCTGGTAGAGGAATGCTGGGGGACCCACCACCAGGGTACGCATGATGGTACCACTCCTCATACCAAGTGTCCTGAAATGAGCTGATCTCAGAGACATTAGATTCTAGAGCATCGAAACGGCGATCGAAAGACTGACACTCTGAGCGGACCTCCTGTCGCTAGAGCTCGGAGATATGCAACTTGTGCTCCATCATCTTTTCTATCTCTGAAACCTGCCAGCATAGGTCAGGAGCCCACCCGTCGTAATCTGCAGTATCAGCTGGCGGCTCCTGGTCTTGAGGTGCTCTCGGTAGCTCCCCCTCACGTCTGTGATCCTTCCATCTCAGCCCCTAGGGACCAAGCACAATACCGGACTGAGCGAGCATGCGACGGTCCAGACGGCAGTCTTGTCGAACCATGGGTACAACACGGCCCTGTGAAACGTCAATGCCAACCGACTCCAGCCAAGCAGTGATGATATGGCCAAAGGGCATGTGGATTGTCTGGGTGTACGACAGACTATGGACAATGATAGAGAAATAGACCGAAGCCACTGGATCAAAATCTAACTGCTGATGCATCCCGTAGAGCATCAAGCAGTGGAACGGTTGAATCTCATCCAGGTGTTTCGAAGTAGTTGGAAGGAGACAATTTGTGATGATCTTAAACAAAACGTAGTCAACAGGGGAAAGGCGAAGAGCAGGAAATGTGGGAAAATCACGGGTGCTTACCGGAACCCCTTGGCCTGGGATGGCCTAGAAAGTACTCGTAGATGGAATCAGGAGTCACTCCATCGAAGGGAACCGGAAGGGGATTAGGAGGATAAGGGTAGAGGAAGAAATCATTCTCTGACCGGCGACAGCCGAGAACATCAGTGAAAATAGATCAATTAAAATCAAGGTCTATACTGGCCACACGGGTCCTCCACCCCGTGCCCTCTCCACTCACCATGTTATTATAGAATTCAGAGACCAAGTTAAGATTGATCTGCCTCTCAAGGTAAAGAATGGATTGAAGATTATAATGTGCAATAATTCGTCGGACTGTCGGGCAATGTTCATAGATGAAGGATTGGTATATAGCTCGACATGGCATTAGTTTGAAATTGCACCACTAAAAGTTTAGTGCTAAAGTAATATTCTGAAATCTAGTATGTGGAGGTGGTTGAGGCCTTGAAGGAGGGTTAGATAAAGAAGGGGTGTGCCCCCTCGAACTGCCCTCCGCAGCTTCCTTGCCCTTGGAGGATTTTCTAATGAGTTGAATTGATCATAACACATAGTTTGAATCAATTTGGGCAATATTGACACGAATATAGGTCGAATCACAACAAATCAAGAGTTGATCATACAAAGAGTAATCACATGAATAAGGTCAGACCAAATTGATCAAAAAAGGTAAGACCCAATCAGAGAATGTAATCAAGATACAATGATTAAAGGAACACATTTTAATCAGAGGTGAAATCGATCAAGGATAAGAGACGGCACAGATGGATCATGGCCAAAACAAGAGGTCACGGCACAAAAACAAGAGTTCACGGCACAAAACACAGTTAGCCTCACAAAATAATCTATAAACTGATTTGAGAGGAAAAACTCGAGGCAACAACTTACTTAGGTGCCATTTGTGAAGTTCTTGGGGGTTCGAAAGAACAGGCTTGCGTAGGAGAAGAGCGGCGCAAGAGAATCGCAAGCTCCTTCAGCGAGAGAGAACGTCGCAGGAAGAAGACAGAGCTCGGAAAACCCCTTAGGATCGCACGTGTGCACTCGAAGAAGAAGAAGGAAGCACTGGGAGGGCTCTCGCACACACAAGATCGCGCAAGTGGGAGGTTTCGGCGTTAGGGTTCGGCAAGGAGAGGTTTTTCGCGAAGTTAATCGGTTGGTGGATCAGTCCACCAACTGCAATTTAATGCGATTGAACGGATCACCGTTCGATCTGATAGCGCCTAGACCGATCAGGATATAGCCTGATCGGACTGATCTATGCCTGATCGGTCGGGTGACCGATCAGCCGCGCTCCTGATCGGTTAGCTGATCGATCAGGACACGAACAGTAGAGTCTGGAGAGAAGGTACGGAGAGAAACCTGTGAGCTCCCTGATCGGTCTGTGGACCGATCACCATAGGGTGCCAGATCGGTCCGGGGACCGATCCAGGCTGGCTCAGTAAGGGTGATCAGAATATCGTAAAGTCGCTGATGCCTCTCTGATCGGTCAGTGGACCGATCGTTACAGGATGGAGCCAGATCGGTCCGGTGACCGATCAGGGTTCCTGATATTCCCTGATACGATCTGAAACATTCAGTTTCAGATTTTTTGAAACTTTCCAACGAGATCTGATGAAGTTTATCGAACTTGGACATGATCTCATGACTAAAATTGATCCCTGAACAAGGATCAAAGGTTCTTATAGGTTCAACAATCACTTTGATCCATACAAATGGAGTCAAACTCAATCAACAATCATTCAAGCAATGTCAACTAAGTTTGTATCGAATTCAGGTTTCCAATCAAGTTACCTTGATTGGAATGTCCAAGTATGATCATGGAGCCATATACACATATGTTATGCTATGGTTTTCCCCATACTTGGTCACCGAAGTGATATTATCTCGTCAACTTAATTTCTCAAGGGATGCATTGACATTTTGAGAAATTGAGTTGATCCTAACATCTCACCTCATATTTAGCAAACAAAAACATTTTGTTAAGCCTTATAGTTTGTATGAGATGTCTCCAAAGTTACCCAATTGTTTCCCAACAATTTTGAAATAATCATGAAGGGTTTGAATGCAATTTGAAATTTATGAAGCGCGACACATTCCCAACTCCCGTCTTAGGAAGCTAAATTCATTTTCGGGGAGTGGTTTAGTGAAAATGTCAGCTAGATTTGATTTGGACTCTACATGCGAGAGTACAATATCTCCCCTAGCTACATGATCCCTAATAAAGTGGTGACGCACCTCAATGTGTTTGGTCCTAGAATGATGGACTGGATTCTTGGTTAAGTTAATTGTGCTAATGTTATCACATAACACCTGCACACCCTTATAACTCAATCCACAGTCCTCTAAAGTATGTATCATCCACAACAATTGTGATACGCTCTCTCCCATGGCGATATATTCTGCCTCGGTCATGGAGAGAGCAACACAATGTTGCTTCCGACTTGACCAACTTACTAAGGACGAACCTAAGAATTGGCAACCCCCACTTGTGCTCTTCCGGTCCAACTTACATCCAGCGTAGTCAGAATCCGTATAGCCAATTAAATCAAATGATTCGGTACGGGGGTACCATAGACCGACTCCAATTGTGCCTTTGAGATACCTCAAAATTCGCTTAACAGCGATTAAGTGAGATTCATTGGCACAAACTTGATACCTAGCGCACATACCTACAGCGAATAGAATATCTGGTCGACTAGCTGTGAGGTATAGCAAACTGCCTATCATGCTTCGATATTGAGTCAAATCAACGGGTTTACCACTCTCATCATTGTATAATCTTGTGTTTGTGGCCATGGGAGTGGTTACTTCTTTTGAATCACTCATGTTGAATTTTCGAAGCATTTCTTGTGTATACTTTGATTGGTGCACATGGATACCATCGCGAGTTTGCTTGATTTCAAGTCCGAGGAAGAAGGTCAACTCTCCCACTAGACTCATTTCGAACTCACTCTCAATGTGTCCAATGAATTCATTTAAATAGCCCTTATTGTTTGAACCACAAATTATGTCATCGACATATACTTGGGCTACAAAAATATTATCACCATCTCTTCGTAGAAATAGTGTAGGGTCTATTTGGCCTCTAACGAAGCCCTTCTCAATTAAGAATGTCGACAACCGCTCATACCAAGCCCGGGGTGCTTGTTTAAGGCCATAGAGTGCTTTTTTGAGCTTAAACACGTGGTTTGGAAATTCGAAACTCTCAAACCCCAGAGGTTGTTCAACGTAGACCTCTTCTCTAATCAAACCATTTAGAAAGGCCGATTTGACATCCATTTGGTATAGCTTGAAGCCGCGATGTGCTGCAAATGCAAGCATCAATCGAATGGACTCTAATCGTGCAACAGGAGCATAGGTCTCATCATAATCAAGGCCTTCAACTTGACTATAGCCCTTAGCTGCTAAGCGTGCCTTGTTTCTAATGATTTCTCCCTTATGGTTCAATTTGTTCTTGAAGACCCATTTGGTTCCAATAATGGTGGTCTTCTTGGGTCTTGGGACTAAGTCCCAAACATGACTTCTTTCAAATTGACCTAGTTCATCTTGCGTTGCAATGATCCAATCGGGATCATTTAATGCTTCATCAATTTTCCTAGGTTCAATTTCGGAAATTAGGGCAACTTTATTGGCCTCATTCCGGAAGAATGATCTAGTTCTAACCCCATGATTTGCGTTGCAATGATCCAATCGGGATCATTTAATGCTTCATCAATTTTCCTAGGTTCAATTTCGGAAATTAGGGCAACTTCATTAGCCTCATTCCGGAAGAATGATCTAGTTCTAACCCCATGATGAATGTCTCCAACAATTTGGTCTTGGGGATGACTAGAGGCTAATCTAGTTTGCCTTGGTGTTGGTGGTGCTTCTTGAATGGCTCACTAAACACAAGTTCAGCCTCAGGATCCGGCTGATCTATGGATTGTCTAGGCTCACCGTCATCAGATTCATCACCATCAACAACATTTGTACTTTCATTCAAACTTAGTCTCCTAAGTTCGAATTGGACTTCATCTTCTAGTTGACCATTGACTTTTGAAATTTCTTCAAAGACAACATCAGAAGACTCTTCAACCATTCTAGACTTCTTGTTGTAGACTCGATAGGCTTTGCTAACGAGAGAGTACCCGATTAGTATCCCTTCATCAGCCTTTGCCGTGAACTTTCCAAGATGATCTTTGGTGTTTAGAATGAACACCTTACAACTAAACACCCGAAGGTGTTTAACCGTAGGTGGTTTTCCATACTAAAGTGCATGGGGAGTCTTACCTAGAAATCTATGGATGAGGACTCGATTTTGCACATAGCAAACTGTATTTACAGCTTCAGCCCATAAGTAGCTCGGGAGTGAGTACTCATTAAACATGCTTCGTGCAGCCTCTTGTAGAACACGGTTCTTCCTTTCTACAACACCATTTTGTTGTGGTGTTCTAGGAGTAGAGAACTCATGTCTATAACCTTTATCTTGACAAAATTCTAAAAACCTTTGATTTTGAAATTCACCTCCATGATCACTTCTAATTGTCTTAATTATTAATGATTTTTCATTTTCAACTCTTCTACAAAAAGAAATAAAAACATTTAAGGTTTGGTCCTTATATTTTAAAAAGTAAGTCCATGTATATTTAGTGAAATTATCAATAATCACAAAGCAATACCTACTTCCATTCAATGATATGATAGTACTACAATCAAACAAATCCATGTGAAGTAAATCTAATGCAGTAGAAGTACTTACAGCGCTTTTACCTTTATGTGCAGATTTTGTTTGCTTACCCATTTGACATGCATCACAAAGTTTGTCTTTTTCATACTTGATGCTTGGTAAGCCACGGACTAACCCCTTGTTGGCCAACTTCCGGATGTTCTTTATGTTCACATGTGCTAGCCTTCGGTGCCAAAGGGTGGACTCTTCTTCTTTTGACATGAAACACTTAGCAGAAACATTAGTAGCACTTTTAAATGAAACTTGATAAATATTGTCTACTTTTGTTCCTACTAGTACCGTGTCCAAGGTGTCATGTTATCTAACTAGACATTGACTTGGTTGAAAATCAATTGTGTAACCCGTGTCACACAATTGACTCACACTTAGGAGATTAAATTTTATCCCCTTGACTAGAAGGACATTTGAGATTCTAAGACATTCGGATATTTGAATGTCTTCTATTCCTATGACCTTAAGACTACCATTGTTACCAAATAATACATTACCTCTACTTTTCTTGTGAAGTGTGATAAACAATGATCTATCCCCGGTCATGTGTTTGGAGCATCCACTATCAACGAACCAAGTTGATAGATGCTCCCCCTCAATCATAACCTACACAATTAGAAAAATAGAAGTTTTAGGTACCCAAACCTTGGGACCTAAAGCATCAACTAAACATGACTTAGGCACCCATGCCTTAACAACTTTCTTTTGAACCTTAGGTGTCCTAGATTGTCTCATATCAGTCCTAGACATCAAGGACACGAATGATGGTTCTTTAGGACGGTAACCAATACCGGCCCTATTATAGACCGCCCTTTGGGCATTTAAGATCATGTCTAGGGCCTTAGAGCTAGTTGAGAACTTCTCAAGAATATTCTTGAGTTTCTCAACTTCACTCTTCAATGATTGGTTTTCTTCTACTAGCAAGTCATCATGCAAATCATTTACATCCTCAACCTTAGAGGATTTCAAGTTTTCAACTTCAAGTTTCAAAGACTTAATCTCATCCTCTAGCAATTCAACATGCAAATCATCAATGTTATCATCCCTAGATAATTTCAATTGATCAATTTCTAATTGCAATGCTTTAACCTTATTTTTTGACTTCTTAAGCATACTAGTCAAACATGCAATTGCTCTATAACACTTTTCAAGCTCGGGAGAAGTTACCTCTTCATCATCCGAGGATGATGAAGCCGCGTTTGAGGAACTTGAAGATTCATCACTGCTTTCCTCTCCAAGAGCCATAAGTGTCACATGTCTTGTGCTCTTCTCCTCTTTCTCCTCATCGGATGAGCTTGAGGATGACTCATCCCAAGTGGCCTTCAAGGCCTTCTTCTTCTTCTTGGATTTTTCTTCTTTCTTTTTGGATTTCTCCTCCTTCTTCTTTAGTTTTGGACATTCATTCTTGAAATGCCCTTTCCTACCACACTCAAAGCAAGATGCATTAGTCTTATCAAGTTTAGCTTCACTAGAGTTACCTCTACTCTTGAAGCGTCGACCCTTTCTCATCATTCTTCTCACAAAGTTCGCCATTTCGGAGGATGAGGAGCCGCTGCCATCTTCTTCGGAATCGGACTCGGATTCGGAAGAGGATAAAGATGAAGATACTTCCTTCTCCTTCTTCTTCTCTTTCTTCTTCTTGTTGGATCGGTCCCCTGCAACTAAAGCAATCCCCTTCTCCTTGGGGCCTTTGTTAGCTATTTCATGCAATTCCATCTCACAAAATAAATCATCTAATTTTACAATGGATAGATCCTTGGAAACTTTGTATGCATCCACCATGGATGACCACAAAGCATTCCTTGGAAAGGCTTTCAAGACATACCTCACAAGGTCGCGATTCTCGACCTTTTCATCAATCGAATGAAGCTCATTGAGGACTTCCTTGAACCGACTATGAAGCTCACTTACCGTTTCATTCTCCTTCATGGAAAGATTTTGAAGTTGATTGAGGAACAAGTCCCTCTTAGCGATTCTTGAATCTCGAGTGCCCTCATGAAGCTCAATGAGTTTGTTCCACAAGTCCTTTGCACTTGTGAAAGGACCAACCTTGATGAGTTGGTCTTTGTTCATGCCGCATTGTAGAGTGACAACCGCCTTCGCGTCGGCTTCACTCTTCCGAGTTTGTTCGGCAGTCCACCGCCATGATTCAAGTTCTTTGCCTTCATCATCCTAAGGAGGGGTGAATCCCTCCTTCACCGCGAACCAAGTATAGATGTCCATCTTCAAGTAATATTCCATCTTCGACTCCAATATTGGAAATCAGCGCCATCGAAGAATGGAGGTCGGGTGGTGGAGAAGCCTTCTCTCAACGTCATCTTGTTGATGACTCTCGGATGTTAAGCCGTAAACAGAGCCCCAAGCTCTGATACCACTTGTTGGAACCCGGATGGCTAGAGAGGGGGGGGGGTGAATATAGCCAATCGCTTTGATCTTTGGCACTTATTGAATTTCTGCACTCAACCTTATCAGTAGCACAGTGGAAGAAACAAGGAAACAAAGTAGTGCAAAAAACCAAAAACAGAAAACGAAAGCGAACAAGCACAACTAGCAAGATCGATAACAAGGAGGGTTTACAAGGTTCGGAGATAACTTGCCCCTACTCCTTGGCGTGCCCTTAAGGTGGGCGATCCCTTGATCGTCGGCAGATCAAGCCCCGGTTATCACCGGATAGAAAGTAACCTCCGTCTCGATGGAGAAACCTCTCCACAGCGTTTCAATCACAGATTTAAGTTTAAGCACAGAGAAACAAACGAGAAGGATCTTACTCAAACACTTAGCAAGGACAAGAACACAACAAGCTTTCTTGAGCTCCACCCAGCGGCGATCTCACGCAAGAAACCCTTCTTCGTGTCTTCCCACTGTCGGACTCCAAGCTTCTTGTTCTCTCCTTCAAGCGCTTGAGTAATTAATGAGTTGCTTCAAGAATGCAGTCGCTTGCTCAAGGTGATGAGACTTCAGGAACACAGCAAGCAAGTTGTGGAGAACACAAGGCGCGGCAAGAAACCAGTATTTGAACTCTGCTTCAACGAAGCCTTCTTCCACCCTTTGGTTTCTCCGCTCAGCATCAGGTGACAACATCTCCTGCAGCCTCCAGCTGCCTCACTGCCAACGCCAGCTACTACTGAGCCCTCCCTGGACTTCCTGAGCTCCCTCAGCCAAGCTCCAGTCAGCAGCTTCAGTCTGCAGCTCCAGCCGTTGCAACCTGAGATGGAAAACGAACAAACCTGCTCCAAGGAAAGCCTCCATTGACTTCTCCTTGAGTGTTTGAATCCTCCCCTGTCACCTGCAGCCTAATCAGAGTGTTAGAGCAGCATATCAACCAGCAAATCATATATCAGACGTTAAGCGCAGAGAATCGGATACGTTCAGACGCGATCAGAGCGTCTGACAGTGCAATTTGAATTAAAGTGATCGGTCACCGGACCGATCAGAGAGCCTCCTGATCGATCACCAGACCAATCAGGCTGGGTCCAGACCGATCAGCTCCGTCCTGATCGGTCCCTAACTCTCGATTAGAAATCGCGATTTCTTTGGGACTCTCCTGGATCGATCACCAGACCGATCCCAGGTTGTGGATCGATCACCCGACCGATCCACCCCTTTATCGGGCGATTTCTGAGCTTCGCAGTCCAGACCTCCTGATTGGTCACCGACCGATCAGGCAACCTCCTGATCGGTCACCAGACCGATCAGGTCGTGACCAGACCGATCAGGCTCTATCCTGATCGATCATAGAGAGGAACCTGCGACGCTGGATCGTTCTCCAGAACGATCTGCACAGTGATCCTGATCGGTCACCAGACCGATCAGGAGCAGATCAGCAAGGGAACTCAATCTCACTGTTTGCTCCCTGATCGGTCACCAGACCGATCAGGAGCTAAGTAGTGGGTGAAACGAATACTCCCTGATCGGTCACCAGACCGATCAGTCATCGCTGGATCGGTCACCAGACCGATCCACGAAGGAGCACCGTGCCAACTCCCTGATCGGTCACCAGACCGATCCAGGGGCTCCAACCTAGCCCTCTAAGCTAGGGTTTCATCCACCTTAGCCCTCCAAGCTAAGGATTTTTCACCTAACCCTCCAAGTTGGGAATTTGCACCTAACCCTCCAAGTTAGGACTTTTCACCTAGCCCTCCAAACTAGGACTTTTCACCTAGCCCTCCAAGCTAGGACTTTTCACCCAACTCTTCCGGATTAGGACTTTCCAAACCTAGCCCTCCAAGCTAGGACCTGACCCTCCAAGTCAGGACTTTTTCACCTAATTCTCCAAGATGGGAATTTGCACCTAACCCTCCAAGTTAGGACTTTTCACCTAGCCCTACAAGCTAGGACTTTTCACCTACCTCTTCCGAATTAGGACTTTTCACACACCTAGCCCTCCAAGCTAGGATTTTCAACACCTAACCCTCCAGGTTAGGATTTTCCAACACCTAGCCCTCCAAGCTAGGATTTCCCATACCATGCCTGATCCCCGATTAGGACTTCATCATAATCAATAAGCATCCACTTAAACTAAAATCGGTGTCAACACCAAAACAACAATCAGGGCCAGACTGCATCAACAGTGTTTAGCACGTAAGTTCTGAAGAAGTTAATATATGTTTATATGCAATCACTGATTGCAGAACTGAAACAACTATGGGATGAAGGTTTTCCTACATATGATGTTCATATTAATCATATATTTGTAATGAAGATTGCTTTCTTTGGACCATAAATAACTTTCCGACTTATTTTATGCTATCGGGTTGAAGTACCGTTAGGATCTTATGATATCACTACAAGAAAATTACTTTTCCATAGCGCGCTATTAACAGCGCACATTAAAAGCACGCTGTTAATAGTATTATTTACGACATGTATATTGATATGCACTGTTAATACCATAAATTTTTTTAAAAGAAGAAGTATCAACGGTGTGCATTAAAAGCACACTGTTAATAATATTATTAACGACATATTAATATACGCTGTGAATAAATAATAACAACGACAACATGTAAAAAATTGGTACGCTGTTAATGCATATTTAATATATGTGATATGCTATAAATAAAACTACAAATAATGAAAAGCTTAAATATATATAACTCTTTGCCGTGCTTCATCCTCTCCTCACCGTGCCCTAATCCTGGCCCGACTTCCTCTTCCCTCCCTCTCATTGCCAACCCCCTTCATCGTTGGATACCACCGGTTTCCTCCCCCAGCGGTCTTCGTCGATGATGAAAACGCCGACACCGCCCCTCGCAGCTCCGGCCGAGCCCCGTCTCTATCGTGCCCTAGCCACTGTCGTCCACCTCTCCCTGTGCGTCGTCGCCGAGCGTTGCCCTCCTCCCCTCCTCGCGCACGCAAAGTTAGCCTCGACTCCCAACCCATTGTCGATCGTCATAAACCCTCTGGTCGAGAAGAAATTGCTGGTCTCCTCCCTTGATGCCGCCGCCTTTTTCCCTCTTTGCTCGATCCAAGCCAACGTGAGTCGACGCCGCAAGCCTAAGAATCATGATTTTTCTTCCTCCTTGCGGTTGTGATTGGGATGAGCTCAGATCTGAATTATGGAATCATTGCCGGCGAAAATTCAAGTAAGTTCGATGGATAGGGATTTCGAATTTGGTTTGGTTGTTGTATATTCGGATTTGTGTTAACTTGCGAGGGAACAATATGCTATTTGGATGCATTGGTTAATTGGAGGATCGGTGGATGTCGTATAGGTATGAATGTGAGGAGCTCTTGTTGTTTGAAGCCCAGCTCTATTAGGTTGTTGCTGTGTCGCCGAAGGAAAAAAAGGTGTATCACTGTTCTATAGCTTCAATACTTAATCGGTTTATAGGTTTTTGGGTTCGATTGAATTAAATCTTGTTAGTTTCAGATAATAGAAGGAGTTCATGATTTATGTGATATTAAGTTGGGAATAAAGATATTAATGGTTGGTCTGATTCATACGGTTTAGATGGATTAAGAATGTTGATTCATGGTCTATTGTTGTGGATTTGTTGATTTTGGATACATGGATTAGTATTTGGGTAAAGAAATCAATTGAGATTCTTGAAGATGCAAGATATATGCTCCAACTCCTTGATTTTTTATATTCATGGCAGGTGACAATAAATTACAACTCAGGTAATAAAATACAAGCTCCCTAATTTTTTATATTCATGTCAGGTGACAATATTTACTAATTTAATGCAAATGTTATTATTTCGAAATGTGGATATCTTGCCTATTGAGTTGCAAATGTGGATATCTTGCATATTAATGTAAATGTTATTCTCATCTTGATTTTCTCATTGATACTTTTGCTGTCTATTATTTTTACTTGAGTTGATACAACTAATTTACTTAAGAAAATATATTCAAATTTAAGGGATAATTATACGAATATATTAGGCGTATAGAGAATTCTAGAATGAGGTTAGCATACAGTCAATTGTGTATAACAAACAATTCTGGATCTGAGGTTAGCATACGTGGAATTGTAGAAACACAGTTACCATACTTTCATTTAACTTTAACTAATATTTTATATTTTAATGGGTTTATTCATTTTGGTGCATCCACAGAATTGAAAATAATATATAGTTTGCATGGTTCATTTGATGACTTAATTAACATGATGTTGATAAATAAGAGACTGCATAATGACTGGAAATTTCTTTGATGAAACTTGCACAAAAGGCTATTTCTTAAAACTTTTGAAAGAAAAATTATAGACTAAAAAGGAAAAATTCTATCAGAACCTTCATGTTCTGAAAAAATAACAACAAAGTAAGGTAAAGAAAGATCTGTACTTATAGTTGCAATTATGTAATTGACTCAAGTATGCCATTCAATGAGTAGGTTGTTCTATGAAATAAACTCACAAGTTAAGGAATTATCAATTGGTGCATTGTCCATCTAGAAACAAAGAAGAAACTTTCAAAAATAAACTCAAGATCCATTTGTTGACGTACTTAGCAAAGTCTATAAAAAAATAGTTTATCATTTTCTTTGAAACACAAAATAATTATTTATGTTAAAGAAAGGTAGAGTACAAAGAAAAAATTTAGCCATGAAACATGAAGTCCCACTTCTGTGGATAAGGAGTGTAACTTCTGTGAATTATATATGCATGTGTACCCTTTGTCCACTTGAATTGTAATTTGGTTAATTTTTATCATAGAAATATTATTGCTATAACTTATAAATTTTTTTGGTTATATAATTACAACTAAAGACTTTGAATCGTGGAGATATCATTGATAATACTAAATGTAAGCTGCTTCATTGGAGTATTGATGGAGTTGTTGTAGAAGGCCGAATTACATCCACAAATCCCAAAATAAAAGTACATCACGTTCCTCTTGGTGGAGCTTGTTGAAAAGTTTGGATTGATAGAGTGTTTGTGAATAAGCTGGACCTCATTCGACCAAATGATGAAATGTTGTTTCTCGAAGATGCGATAGGAAGCACAGTTGCTTGGTTATCTAAAGTTTATAGTTTTCTGTGACTGAGTTATTTACTTTAGACTTATAACTAGTTTGTAATTTTTTTTGCTACTCAGTTATTTTAGACTTATGACTAGTTGGTAATGATTTTTGCTAGTAAGTGAAATGTTATTTTGGTAAATTATGGTGTTGATGATTATTTATGATATTATAAATGTTTTAGTTTTAGATGCTATTATTTATGAGATGTGATGTGGTATATTTGTTGTATTATAAAATTGTATAAGATATGTATATGTGAGATTATAATTATATGAAATATATTAGTATCCGCAGCGCACGAATATACACTGCGGATAAGTGCATCCGTAAATATTCGCAGCGGGCGACCGCTCACTACAGATGCAAATATCCGCAGCGCACAGTCACTCACTGCGGATCTACTTATCTGCAGCGTGTAGTCACGCACTGCGGATAAACTTATTCGTAGCGCGCGGCCGTGCGCTGTCGAAATGTTATAACTTTTAACAGTTTGGAGTTGTGCAGCATTCGATGCGCGCTGCGAATGTAACCATTATACGCTGCGGAAAAGTAATTTTCTTGTAGTAGATATCCAATATGTATATAAAAATCAAAGTCAATCAGATTGAAACATGAGAAGAAGTTGAATTATTTTGATTGTATAATTTTTATACTAGAACAAATGTGACTTTTTACAACATGTCATCAATAACCTATAGTTAGGGCACGCCATTAATAATAACATTTACGACATGCCTAATTAAATGTGCTGTGAATAGTAATTTATTTTTATAAACAACGACGTGTGTAAAAAAAGTGTGTTATCATTAAATTTTTCTATAATTTATAAAATGCACTGTTAAAATTAAATATTAATAACGTACTTTGTGTGCCGTTAAAAATATATTAAAATGAAATATTAACCGTATGCATAAAGTGAACAGTTAGAATTCAGTTAAAATGAAATATTAACAACATTCGTATAAGTACGCTATTAAAGTTAAAATTTTAGTACTATTAACAACATTCGTATAAGTACGCTATTAACAACATTCGTAATATTAACAACATTCGTATAACTTAGCCCTGAAACTCTTCTTCTCTGCCATCGCCGTTCGCCTCCCTGGGCCGTTGCCTCGAAATCTCCTTCCTCCTTCAAATTAATCGTGATTCTCTGCTAACGCCCTAAAACCCTTTCTTCTCATCCTCCGCTCCTTCTCCTCATACAGCCTCCTCTCGTTTTCTCTGCGAGATCATCGCCTCCTCCAGCTCTCCCTCCGTCGATTGCGCTTCGATGACGCTGATATCCGCGTCTCCTCGTAGGATGCGGAGGTCGTGCTCAAGCTCTCTTACTCCTAGCCTGCTGTCGCCGTCGCCTTCTTCCGCTGGGCGGGATCTCGCTACCTCAGCGCCTCGCCCAACACTCACCCTACGCATGGAACTTTGTGGTCGACCTCCTTGGTAAGAACCTCCTTTTCGATGCCATTTGAAATTCTATCCACTCCATGCAATCTGAGGGACTTCTCTCCATGCTTGGTGATCTTGATTTTTGGTACCGCCACATCTCCAAAGGTGCATGGCCTACTGTAGATAAGCCTCTCCATGCCTCTTCATATCGATTATTAACATGTCATCATTTCTCGATGTCATTGTGGCAAAAAGGCAAAACGCTCGCCCTGCCAGCCCGCCCGAGGACCAATACGGAGGAGGTAAATCACGATGATTGAGAAGACAAGAGGTTGGGAGGGAGAGATTTTTTACTCAGGGTATAGGGATTTATGCCCTACCAATCCCGTGGCTCGAACCGAAGACCTTTAGTGGTAATCTACCACTCCCTTATCATCTCAGCTATGCCCGTGGGGGCATTTCTAGATGCCATTGTGGATGCCACAGGTCGGGAGCATAATAGAGAGGCTGCAAATATTTTTTTCGGATTGTTTTGATTACTACTTTTATCTGGAAGCCAAGCCATAGATTGCTAATGTCATGTAAGGTAAGCAAATATAGATGTGCATTTCAAGGAATTCATGATTTCTCATTTAATTTGCCAGGTAGAAAAGGAAAGCAAGAGTAGTGAGAAATTTAGGTGCAATAGAGGAGTTGATGGAGGAGCACAGAAGGGAAAAGTCGTCAAAAATGTGAAATTTAAGGAGCCCCCAAAAGGAGTTATTCTTGTGAGAGCCAAGAGAGAGGAAACAACTGATATTCACAGCCTAACAGAGAGGGTAATCAATATAATCTACATCTATCTTCGTATATGCTTATTTATTAGCTTTGCAGATGATAAAATTAATTATTCAGAACTTTGCTTTTAAAAAATATGTTCAAGTAATAAGGGAGAAGATAAGTGAAAAAATGAAGATTCTGCATGCAAAGCCTTTTTCCTGGGTGTGACAAGGTAATTAAGAGACATCTACGTGAAGCTCCATTATTTATGTTGAATGTAAATTTTTGGATTAAAAATTTATGGTGATGTTCAATAGATAAAAGGAAAATAGTTGTTCTTGGAGGCGATTATCAACAACGTGCAATGCTTACAGAATCATATTGAGGAAATTAACAAAGGTGATCATGCACCTATTCATAGCACTGTCTTATATATATTTCTAACATCCACTATGACCTAAACAACTTTAGATTCTCTCCATGAAGCTTGTTTCCATGAGCTCATTAACTAGCATCGACCTTGATAGCCCCATGGATCAAGCAAAGGTCACAAAAAATTCAAACATATAAACTTTAAGAAAATTTTGAGTTGTATAAATAATGCAGCTTGAATCATACATAATGGCTTGCATTCTTCAAGCAATCCCAGGGCATATTACTGTAAAACCTATTAGAAAAGATTACAGTAAAACCTATTATAAACCAATTTGTTGATAAACAAATGAGCATATGTGAGCCTATTAGAAAGGTTTTACACAGTATTAGGAATGCTAAGTTTAGATGCGAACTTTTGATTCCTTTAGTTCTTTCTTCCTTTGTATTTATCATCTCTATTGTGTTGGAAAACATTGTCCTTCTGTCCTTTTCATTTCTTTACCATTTCTTTCTTTGTACTTTATCATCTTTTGTGTTGGGGAACATTTGTCTTTTATTGTTCATGGTGTTCAATGTCTATTTCTTATTCTTATGTTTTAGAATAGTACCAACTCATGGAAAGATGGAATTACGTACTCAACTATTTCCTTTTGATCCTTATACTTGTCTTTTCCATGCATTTGCACAACAGGAGCAAACTTACCCAATATGACTGTGATACTCATAATTACCAGCATTTGACATCACATACATCGCATACTTTCCCAATATGATTGTGATGGCGGCAGTTGATGAAGCTGTAAACCTCTTGCTGTGGAGCTTTTAAGAAAGGCTGGCAAATGCATAAGATTCTGATCACAGTAGAGGAGGGTTCCATTTGAGGTTTCAGTCCTTGAGTGGGCTTCTTGATAAGCAACTCAAGGTAACTTCTTTTCAACAAATTTAATGAACTTTTTAATCTTTTGTAACTGTGCTTCAACTTTTTAATCTGTTGATCTGAAATTTGGCTTTAATTGCAGGCAAGGTCAATGGTTTTGAAAGATACATCGACCATGGATCACCTATGGACCAAACTGAAGCGCTAGACTTGAAAAAAAACCTAGAAGTTAGTGAAATGGTGCTAATCTGTTCTGCACAATCACTAGTCAAACATATTCAATAGGTTTTTAACTTACATATATGGGTTAGTGTAATGAGATATTTGTAATTTGTTTTGTACAATCACTATTAGTTAACGAGTAATATCTTGTTTTTATCATTTTTGTTGCATATCGAAGGGTTGTTTTCTTATTGCCTTTTCATGAGTAATTCAAAGTTCAAGCTTGTATTCTCATTGTTGCATATCAAAGTTCAAGAATATCTAAAGGGTCTAATTTAGCGATGGGATGAATTATGATGATGTTTACATTTTAAATTTGGAATATATATTTTAAATAAATATTAATGATAATTGTATAGTATTTCTACTACAGTGTGCATTGCATGCTGTGAATGTTATTAATCGTAGCATGTGGTGTGCTTTGCGAATACTGTTAACCGCAACGCATTGCGCGCTCTGCGAATGCTCATAACTGTAGCACACACTGCATGTTGTGAATGCTATTAACCAAAGCGCGCAATGCACGCTATCGATGTCTTATGACTTTCAATAGCTTGCAATTTTGCAGCGTGCAATATACGCTGCGGATAGCAAAATTGCACGTTGCAAAAAGTCAAATTTATTGTAGTATTACCACCAAATCATAATTTCAGAAAAAATAAAGATCAATTCACTAATAATAAAATAGAAAAAAACACCTCCACCATTGAGATTAACAGGTGAATAGATTTGGTTCAGAGACGTGTTTAACTTTCCATCCATTATTGAAGAGTCGCATGGTACAACATATGAATATGGAAGTACATATAAATAGACGAAACATAGTATATTTTAGGATTTACCATATTGGTTTAGTCATTTAATTGATCATAATCTCGATACAATATATATTGAGAAGAATATTTTTGATAATCAGATAAATATAGTGATAGATATCAACGAAAAAATCAAAGACAATCTGAATGCAAGAAAAGATATGCGACTCCTTTGTAAAAGACCCATTCTTATTGTCGATAAAAATAGTAGAGCACTAAATTCAAAGATAATTTATATATTGAATAAAAATAAAAAACGTGTTGTTTGTGAATGGTTGAATTCATTCAAATTTTCAAATGGCTACGCCTCTAATTTGGAAGACGAGTCGATATGAAGGAATGCATATTGCTTGATTGAAAAGTTATGATTGTAAAATATGGTTTATATATATATATATATAAGAGTTTAAAAATGAAAATAATTTTATAAAAAAAAATTAGAATTTTTGGAAAGATTTACAGGAATAATTAGGTACAAAATAAGTTAGTTACTAAATAATTGAGAAAAGCTTAATTTTCGTTATATATATACCGCTTGACTTCTCTCTCCCCGTGCTCAAGCACTAAAGTCATCGAATCTTGCCCCCACGGGCTGGAGTGGTCGGTAAGACGCTAACCGCTTGAAACGGAGGTCTTGGGGTGATAATTACCATTTTGATAATCAATTTAGGATCTCAAATCTATGTTTTGATCCATTTTTATATGCTTAATATTGCATTTACACTAGGTTCCATGAGTTATTTCTATTTTAGCTTTGGATGCAAATCTTTTTATATTTGAGATGTTTTGGCATTAAAATTTGAACATAATGTTGTAAGATTCGAATGATCACGGACCTAGATCAGATTAGATCGAGTTTGAGTTCAGACTTGGCTTTAATCAAGAGGATCAAGCGATGGAGAAATATGGGTCGTCCAATCAAGACATGGGGAGATCTGAGCCATCTTTCATCTTCTGATCAATACAAGCTCAAGGTAGAGTAAATCAAGACTATAGATTAAGATCTGAAGTTTTGGTCTAAATCAGAAGTCATCTAGCCGTTGGATCAAGCTCAAGAGGAGTCTAAGCCATCCATTCAAAAGGAAGGGTAATCCAAGCCATCCATTGCAGATCTGATCGATCTAAGATACGGAGAAGAAGATCCTGACCATTGATGGAGATCTGGAAAGTTTGGTTTCAATCCGAGATGATCTAACCGTTGGATTAAGCGAGGACGATCACATCCGTTCATTTTTAATTGGAATTAGTTAAATCAGAAAACTTCTCACCGAGCTCAGCGTCGCGAGTTCTTCCCTGTTCTTGGTGATTTATCAGCATTTTCTTCTCCGATTCGCGCGACCAACATCCGATTGCAGTTCATTTCAAGATCTCGAGTCATCGGCATAGATTTCCTGTGTAGTTTTCTAATCAAATTCGTCACTAAAAGGGCTCAGGTGAGGGTTTCGCCAAAGAGCTAAGCTTCTACCGATTCCTTCCTTTTTGATCACTATCTTCATCGACCGGAGCTACCCAAGCGCTCGGAGGGGTTCTTTAAAAGTCCGAGGGTTTCTGAGTCAGATCTGCTATCCAGTTTATCAAGGAAGAAATCTATGGAAGATTTCAGATTCACGCCAAGCTAATGCTGAATTGGTCACGGGATGCAGGTCTCTGCTGATTTTCAAGCTAGAGGGTTTCTAGCTTGGTTCTTGTGTGACGGCAAGAAGGAGATTTTGGTGAAGGGATTGATCTGATGTTATATTTTTGAAAATTTCGTTTCTGAATACTTATTTCCTTAAGTTGTTTCGGTTTGTATCTGATCGGTCTGCTTAACTGATCAGGAAGAGTCTGATCGCCCTCAGCTACATTTCAGTCAAGTTTCTTAGCATGTTTTACTTCAGTTTTCACAATTCTGCAATTAGTTACAGATTTCCTACACTCAATATTAGTTCTTGAATTTCAATTTCATAGTTTTGAATTGAATTGCTTAGTTTTCAAATAGGATAAGTGTAGTTTCCGCAATTTTCTAGTTAGTTTCTGATTTAGCTGAGTTCATTTTGTTTCCAACTGTAATTTCATTCATTATCGCAGAAATACCCATTGCACTTGAAAACCCAAAATAGAAAATGATGAATTCTAGCTTGAGTTAAGCATTCTTAGCTAGTCCTTGGAAAAATACGACTTAAGGCCCCTATACTACATTTAGTTTTGTGAGCTAAGGGTTTTCAATTTATAAATTCAAATTTGAGGCTCATTGTGACACTGATTGTGGGCTCATCAAATTTTTGGCGCCGTTGCCGGGGAATCATACTAGTCGAGTTTGTTTGATTTGAACTTGTGCTTAGTTTCGTATTCTGTGAATCTATTTCATTTGCTTTAGCTTTCTATATACATTTGCTGTCATTTTGTTGGATTTATGACCAGGACTGCAGGTGGTGATATTGTGAAATTTGATCCTGAGATTGAGAGGACCTTCAGAGCTAGGAGAAATCAAGGAAGAGTTTCAGAAGTTATTGAAAATATTCCTACTCATTCAAGCAGTCCCATGGCAGAACATCAGAAGACTATGAAGGAGCTTGCATCCCCTGATGATGCATTTCAGTACTCTTGTATTGCTTATCCAGAGTTAGCTGGAGATTTTGAGTTGAGATCATGCCTAATTCATCTACTTCCCAAGTTTCAGGGACAATCAGGAGAAGATCCTAATAGACATTTACATGAGTTCCATGTAGTGTGCTCTACTATGAAGCCCCAAGGGATTTCTGAAGAGGATATCAAATTAAGGGCATTTCCATTTTCTTTGACTGGAGCAGCTAAAGATTGGTTTTATTACTTACCTACTGGACATGTTGCAAGTTGGATTGCCATGAAAAAGGTATTTTTAGAGAAGTATTTTCCAGCTTCAAGAACGACTATTATTAGAAAGAGCATCTGTGGAATTCAACAAGTGGTGGGAGAGACCTCATATGACTATTGGGAGAGATTCAATAAGTTGTGCTCAAGTTGTCCACAACATCAAATAAGTGAGCAACTTCTTATTCAATATTTCTATGAAGGTCTATTTCAAATAGATAGAATCATGATTGATGCTATAGCTGGAGGAGCTCTAGTAAACAAGACCCCATAACAAGCTAGAGAATTGATTACAAATATGGCGGAGAACTCCCAACAATTTGGAAGTAGGGCTCTTACTACGATAGGGGTGAATGAAGCCCAATTGGTTTCAAATGAAAAAAAAGAGATTAAAAATTCTTTGGTGGAGCTTACTTCTTTAGTGAAGCAAATGACTTTGAATAATTTGAGCCAAAATCAAAACGTTCCAGTAGCTTCACCTACAAATCAAGTAATGAGGTTGTGTAGCATATGTTCAAGCCAAGAGCATAATTTGGATTTGTGTCCAAATATACAACAAGATGAATCATTAGCTGCTTTGACTAAAGGTCAATATCAATCAATGAATGCCCCATATTCATCTACTTACAATCCGGGATGGAGGGATGATCCTAATTTGAAGTATGGTAATTCATTCTATCAACAAAATACTTCACAACAACCCCTACAACAAAATCAGGCGCATTTCCAGAGTTTTCAGCAAGGGCAGCCGCATTTTCAACAATTCCAGCCACGTTTCTAGAATTTTCAGCAAGGAAATCAGAATTTTCAACCTCAATTTCAACAAAATCAGCAAGGTTTTCAACCTATTCAGACTTTCCAACAATCTTTTCAACCTTTACAGCTATCCCAGAGTTTATATCAGCATCAACAACCATACCAGCAGAACTTTTAGTTTCAAAATCAGAGCAGCCCCAACAATTTCATCCTTCAAATCAGAATTTTCAAAGTAGTAATTTCCAGTAACATCCATCTAGTTCCCAGACCAATTTCCAGCAATTACAATAGCCCATTCACTCATTTAATCAGTCCCAACAACCTAATTTCCAGAGTTCACAACACACCCAAGGGTTTCAGCAACCCAATGTTTCATTTCAAGGCCAACAAAAGTCCCATACCAATCAAGGAGGCTTTGGGAACTCTAGTGGGTTTAATGCACAACAACAAAGGCTTGAGGAGATGATGCAACAAATCCTACAACAACAACAAATTTACAACAACAACAAGGGCAACAAAAGAATGATTCCACCCTTCAAAACATAGAAAGACATATTGGACAACTAGCGAGTGGAATGAATCAATTGCAAATACAAGGATCGGGCCAATTACCTTCTTAAGCAACTCCTAATCCTAAGGGAAATGTTAGTGCAATAACTTTGAGGAGTGGGAAAGTTGCTTCAAGTCTAAATACTCAAGGGGATGAATTTGCTAAAAAAATTTTAGCAACTTGTTTTCCAGCTCAGAACAGTCCAAAAATGGATTCTATAACAGTTGAATGTGACCCTAGTTCAAGTCTAAGTCATTCTTCTATTGATCCTGCGATTTTGGTGGAAGAACAAGGAGAAATCAGTAAAAACAATGCACCTACAACAGCTATATCAATTGAAGTTCCTACTCAAGACTCATTTCCACAAATTTCAGCTTAAGTGGAGGAACAAGAGTCCCTTTACCTTTTCCACAACGTAAGATTCAAGCTAAAAAGCATGTAGAGGAGGAGAAGGCAAAGGAGTATCAAGAGCTTGTGAAACTATTCAGTAAGGTGGAAATTGTAGGACCGGTGCCGTCGATAGAGGGGGGGGGGTGAATATCGACCGTGAAAAACTCTCGCAGGAACTTCGTAGAAAAACTCGGATCGTTCTGAACTTAGAACGTTAGTAGCACAGCGGAAAAGTAAATAAACAAAATAAAAGCAATACACAGGGACACAGCGGGATTTATTTACTTGGTTCCCAACCCCCCAGGGTCAGTACGTCCAAGGCCTATATACTCGGCGTGAGTCCACTATTGGTCTCCTTTTCAGAATTTCTGGAGGTGGAGAAAACCCATCTTCCAGTGTAGAGGTACAAGCACAAGTACAAAAAATTAAGTACGGAAACTTAAATGCAAACCGAACAAAACAAAGTTGAAGCTCGGCCGATCTGGACCTCCGAAGTGTCGCGCACTTCCTCCTGGAGCCTCCCGGTCATAGAGCCTCGTCTTTAGCGCGTTGTCGTTGGTCAGAATGATCAGAATGGCTTGTTGCAGTTGTGTCTGAAGCAGAGGGGTCGAAGCCCCTTTTATAGCACTCCTGGGGGCGCCCTGATAAACCTGGTCAAACCTTATCCCCGCGTCGACCTCTCCGCAGCTGATAAAACCTTTGACCAGGGCACCCCGGACCTCCCGAGTGCCCTCATGAGGGCTTATCTGTGTTTCGGGCTCGAAACTGCAAATACAGCTTTGAACCAGGGCGCCCCGGACGCTCCGGGCGCCCCGCTTGGAGCCTATTTTGCTTTCATCACCTAAACTGCATTTTCACTTTGGCTGGGGGCGCCCTCATCATACTGGGCGCCCTCATCAAGCCTTTAAACCCAATACTGGGTTTTATGCCTTGCTCTGGGCGCCCCCAACAGTGGGGGCGCCCCATCAGCCATTTTCCACCAACTTGCCTGCTTTGTCTCCGGTTCTTGGTACCTGCAAGATACACAAACACAAAGCACATATACATACAATATTAGGCTTAATGACTTGGTTCTGACTTCGGATCTCCATGAAACCCTAGGTCGAACCGGCACAAGTTTCCATCCCCGAGAACTCGCCTTTCACCTACTCCTTTTAGGAGACGATTGCCACCCAGTCCTTCGGGTGGACTTTTGCTTAGCTTTCGATACTTCCGGACCTCGAGATGCTCAAATCCTGACCCGTCTCTACTCCTGTCCTTAGTCATCGCTCAGCTAAGTCGCTTAGTCCCTTGGGCCAAGACTTCATACCCTAGTAGTCCTTCGCCAAGTGCCTAGCAGTCCTTCGCTAGGTCTTCATTACCAAGCAGTCCTTCGCCTGGTGCCTAGCAATCCTTCGCCAGGTCTTCGGTACCAAGTAGTCCTTCGCTTGGTGCCTAGCAGTCCTTCGCTAGGTCTTAGACTCCTAGCAGCCCTTCGCTAGGTGCCCAGCAGCCCGTCGCCAGGTCTTAGGGTTCCGATGCCTAGCAGTCCTTCGTTGTGTGCCTAGCAGCCCTTCGCCAGGTCTTAGGGTTTCGATGCATAGTAGCCCTTCGCTAGGTGCCCAGCAGCCCTTCGCCAGGTCTTAGGGGTTCGATGCCTAGCAGCCCTTCGCTAGGTGCCCAGCAGCCGTTCGCCAGGTCATAGGGTTTCGATGCCTAGTTTAACTAGGACTTTTCTTCAACTTAGGTTACTTCTCCTTTGCTCCCCTTTGTATGTTCAATGTATCACTGACTTAAGTATATTGTCAAACATTAAAACACTTAAAAGAGAACATCATTGATGCAACTTGCACCAACAGAAATAAATGTGTCATTGTTGACCATGATTAAGCAAATACCTAAGTATGCCAAATTTCTTAAGGATTTGTATGTGCACAAGAGGAAGCTAAAGGGGAATGAATTGGTTAGTTTAGGAAAGAATGTCTCAACCCTTATTCATTCAATTCCCCATAAATGTGAAGATCCAGGAGTATTCACTGTGTCCTGCGAGATTGGGAGGAATCTTTTTCATGATGCTATGTTAGATTTGGGAGCTTCTATTTATGTGATGCCTAGATCAGCTTTTCAGATGCTTGGCATTGGACCTATGCAGCCTACAGGAGTGGTTATTCAGCTAGCAGATAGGAGTCAGACTCACCCAACTGGAATCATTGAAGATGTATTAGTGAAGGTGAAAGAGTTGATTTTTCCTGCGAACTTCTATATCTTAGACATGGAGGGGGATTATCTAGCACATAGATCTCCACTTATTCTTGGGAGACCATTCTTGAAGACTGCAAGGACGAAGATTGATGTATATGCATGCACACTTTCTATGGAGATAGGAGACACAGTGGTGCAGTTTAGTATTTTTGATGCTATGAAGCACCCCGGAGAGGATTATTCCGTCATGAGCATGGATATTTTAGATGAGTTAGTTGATGCATATTTACTTGCTGATAGAGTTTCACTTGGTATTCACAGAGGATATTTTAGCTCAGATGAGGCTGAGGATGCATTAGCTATAGAGGTCGCTGAGTTGAAGATTGTGTCTGATTCACTCGCAGTTGGAGACGATTCTATAGGTGTAGGGTATTGCACTGAGCCCCAGGGATCACCTATATTGATTGACATGTCAGGAGATTCAGATGATAGGTTTGAGAGTGTAGGGGATTGCACTGAGCCCCAAGGATCACCCATACCTACCGAGCAGTCACAGATAGAGTTAAAACCATTGCCAGAACATTTGAAGTATGCTTATTTGGGAGAGGAGCAGTGTTTACCTATTATCATTGCCCAAAACTTGGATTCGGAGTAAGAGGCCAAATTATTGCAAGTTCTGAGGCAGCATAAGAGAGCCATAGGGTGGATATTAGCTGACATACCTGGTATTAGCCCCACTATTTGCATGCACCGGATATTTCTACAGGAGAATGTGAGGCCGATCATGCAGCCACAGAGAAGGTTAAATTCACTGATTCTAGATGTGTTGGGACCGTGTGCATGTCGACAAGGATACGAGTTCGTAAAATTCAAAATTTTTACGTGCAGCGGAAGAATTTGCATAAAATAATTTCCTAAATTATTTTAACTTCGTATCTAGCATGCAATCTTATGGTGTATTGACATAATCATAAAATAAAACTTTGCGGAAAAGTAAACTAATTTACTTTGTACCTTTCGTAACTCGAAGAAAAGGGACGAGATCCAATCGTAGCGTCCCTTGGAAGCTTCGCCTCTATTCGTGTCCACGCCGAGTTCTCATCGGGATGACTTCGCAAAGTCACGAGTTTTGTGCCGACGAGAACTACTAAATTCTCGGAAGGCACAACTAGAAGAACAAGAGAGAAATTAGGAAACTAACCAATGAAGTAACGGAATCGAATTCCGAGAAGAGAGGAGTCGCTATCCGCTTCTTCTTCTTCTTGTTCGGGTTCTCCTTCTTCTTGATTGCTCACGCCAACTTCACCTTGGATGTAGGTTGGGTGCGCCGGCCCTAAACCACAAGGGTGGGTGCCGGCCCTAGGCAAGAGAGGGAGAGGGAGAGGGAGAGGAGAGGAGATTAAGAGAGAGAGAGGGAGAGAATAATTAATCTCTTAATTAGGAATAAGGGCTAGCCTTTGGTTCCTTTATATAGTAGCAACTCATTTGCTAAGTCTCCCTCTAAACCGAATTAACGGAATTAACGGAATTAACGAAATTAGTTATAAGAAATTTATCTTATAAATTTTCTTATTGCTTATTCCGTTTAAGCCTAGTCTTATTATAACTAATTTATAATAAAACAAATTAATTATCATAAGAAAATTTATCCTATAAATTCTCTTATGAATTTTATTATAACTAACTTTATAATAAAACTAATTAATTATCATAAGAAATTTATCCTATAAATTCTTATGAATTATTCCGTTTAAACCAAGTTTTATTATAACTAATTTATAATAAAACAAATTCCTCTTCTCTTTAAATTATAGAATAAATTTTATAAGAAATTTATAAACTTTCTTATTATGGAAAAATCAATACATAATTGATTTTATAAAATTAAAATAAACCCAATTCATGGATTATTTTAATCTTCCATAAAAGAATAAATTTATATAAATTTATTTATATAAATTTCTTTATACAAATTTATTTATCCATAATTTATAAAATAAATCGCGCTGGATTTATCTTATTAATTAAACCAAAATTAATTGGTTTTTCTCCTCTTATTGTGGCCGGCCACCAAAGGGGTTTTGGCACCCTCTTTGGCCGGCCAAAACCAACCCGAATCGCCGCGAATCAAACTCATTTAATTCGCCCGAAAAGCCTTCAAAAGACTTAGCCATTTTTAGCTTCCATTGCGCCTCTGACTAACTCAGATTCGACTTATTTCTCTTGATCGGAAAATTCAATTTTTAACTCATTTTAAATCCCTCGGATTACTCGTAGTGCGTGTGACTAAATAGGCTTTTGATTTATGTTGGCCGTCTATAATTAACTAATTATAGAACGATCATGAGTGGCACCTAGTTGTACATCATGATCCCCAATTAATCGAAAGATCAACGGTTTGACCTCAGAAGAAATTAATCTGAAACCCTTCAGCAGCTCTAATGAATCGTGCCCCATTCCCTTCACCACCTTATACCCACTTGGTTCAGGACACGGTCAATGGTGTCAGTCCCCACTAGGCTGACTACGTCACATCTAGCCCAAGTAATGTCTTACTCGTCCTTTGGATTTCTAATTACTCTCATGTATTTTAGAGACTCTCACTCTAAACATGATATGCTCTGGCCAGAGGCTTTGAGTAACAATCCGACGATAGGCCTGGGTATACATCTCCTCGCAAGGAGTGGTGAATCCTTTGTAGGCTGTTCAAACATCTTCGGGCACTTCGGCTTATACCCGATCATCCTGGGTCCACACCTCCTTGGAGATGCTTGCTTAAGATGTCAAAGTATAAGTCTCTATGACCAAGATGACTTGAACACCGCAAGTCAAAGGAACATCGCACTTAAGCCGCAGTAAGATCTTTATTGACATATCTACATGTAGATTCCCATATGAAGTCTTACAGCTAGTCACTCTAATGAACTAGTTCCCTTAACTAGCATCCATGTTTATCTCCGGACATCCCAATGTCACCAGTCAGTGAGAATCAGCTGAATAGAGAATAACCCATGCTAGTCTCAACAGAACTGATAATGTCCGTATTTATCAATTCATCGACTAGGGATATTTCCAACACTTCACATTTGCACATTTAGAGATAATCACTAGTTGTGATCCCATCACAAATTCTCTTATGCTGTGAACTGTATGGTGGACATTCAGTAGATGAGTTTAAGATCCCAATCAAATACACAAACATGTATACTCAAATAGTAAATTATCATTTATTGAAATAAATGTTTACAATCATAAGGCGATTGCCTTAGGACACTTCTCTCATATCACTAACAAGATGTTGTAAAGAAAGAGGTGACTAGACTTTTACAGGCATGCATTATATACCCTATTTCTGACAGTAAGTGGGTTAGTCCTATTCATGTGGTTCCTAAGAAGTCAGGAGTGACAGTGGTGGAGAATGAGAGTAATGAGTTAGTACCTACCAGAGTGAAGAATTCATGGAGAGTTTGTATAGATTATAGGATGCTGAACCAAGTAACGAGGAAAGATCACTATCCCTTACCTTTTATTGATCGATGTTGGAGAGGTTGGCAGGGAAGTCTCACTATTGCTTTCTAGATGGATATTTAGGATATTTTCAGATTTGTATAGACCCAGAGGATCAGGAGAAGACCACTTTCACTTGTCTTTTCGGTACATTCGCTTATCGACGTATGCCATTTGGGCTTTGCAACACCCCAGGGACTTTCCAGCAGTGTATGGTGAGTATTTTTGGTGAGTTACTAGAACACTGCATGGAAATATTCATGGATGATTTTTCTGTATTTGGCACATCATTTGATACTTGTTTGGATAATTTGTCTAGAGTACTACATAGATGCATTGAAACAAATCTTGTTCTGAATTTTGAAAAATATCATTTTATGGTAGAGCATGGGATTGTTTTAGGACATATAGTCTCTAGGAAAGGCATTGAAGTAGATCCTGCTAAAGTTAGTGTTATATCTTCTCTATCTTACCCCGTATGCGTACGAGATGTTCAAGCTTTCCTTGGCCATGCAGGATTTTACAGGAGGTTTATTAGAGACTTCAGTGAGATTGCTCGCCCTTTGACTAGACTTTTGCAGAAGGATGTGGATTTTTTGCTTTGTTGAAAAATGCAAGGGAGCTTTTCAGAGATTGAGGGAAGCTCTTATTTCAGCTCCTATTATTAGACCTCCTGATTGGACTCTACCTTTTGAGTTGATGTGTGATACTTCAAATTTTACTGTAGGGGCTGTACTGGCACAGAGGGTAGATGGAGCACCACATGTCATTTGTTATGCGTCCAAGACTTTAGACGCTGCTCAGGCTAACTATACCACCACAGAAAAGGAGCTCCTTTTTATTGTTTTTTGCTTTGGATAGATTTATATCATATTTGCTATATTCTCATATGAATGTATTTTCTGATCATGCAGCCTTGAAGTATCTTCTGAAGAAGCCAGATGCAAAGCCCAGATTGATTAGATGGATGCTTCTACTTCAAGAGTTTGATTTGGTGATTCGAGATAGGAGTGGCAAGGAGAACTTGGTGGCAGATCATTTGAGCAGGATAGAAGGAGATGGACACCTTACCACCATTGATGATGATTTTAGAGATGAGCACCTCTTAGTGGTGCATGGTGAGTTGCCATGGTATGCAGATCTAGTTAACTATTTTATAGCTAATATTTTTCCTGCACAATTTACTAAGGTTCAGAAAGATAAATTTATGAGTGATGCTAAATTTTATGTGTGGGATGATCCTTACTTGTGAAAATTTTGTAGTGATCAAATAATTAGAAGATGCATACCTAATCATGAGTTTTATTCAGTTCTTACACTTTGTCATTCGTCAGCCTGTGGAGGACATTTTGGTCCACAGAGGACTGCTAGGAAAGTACTAGAATGTGGATTATTCTGGCCTACTTTATTCCATAACGCTTATCTATTTTATAAAAACTGTGATAGATGTCAGAGGGCAGGAAACATAGGAGCTAGGAATGAAATGCCCCAACAAACTATGTTTTTTTGTGAAATTTTTGATGTATGGGGGATAGAATTTATGGTACCTTTTCCTGCATCTTTTGGATTTTTGTATATACTACTTGCTGTTGATTACGTATCTAAATGGGTGGAGGTCATTCCCTCCAGGACTGACGATTCTTTTGTTGTTGTGAGTTTTGTTATGCCACACATTTTTTGTAGGTTTGGAATTCCAAGAGCTATTATAAGTGATCAAGGTTCACATTTTTACAACAAACACATGAAGGCTTTACTCAACAAATATGGGGTTTTGCATAAAGTATCTACTTCCTACCACCCCCAAACTAATGGATAAGCCGAGGTATCAAATAGAGAGATTAAGGCAATCTTAGAGAAGACCGTGGGGCCTAGTAGAAAAGATTGGAGCAAAAAACTTGATGATGTATTGTGGGCGTATCGGACGACATATAAGACACCTATTGGAATGTCTCCCTACCGGCTTGTTTATGGGAAAGCTTGTCACTTGCTCGTGGAGATAGAGCATAGAGCTTATTGGGCGGTGAAGGCTTGCAATTTTGATGCTAATAAAGTGGGAGAAGAAAGAAAGCTACAACTTCAAGAACTTGAGGAGATAAGATTGGAAGCATATGAGAACTCAAGGATTTACAAAGAGAAGACTAAGAACTTTCATGATAAGCATATAGTGAAGAAGGAGTTTCAAATTGGTGACAAAGTTCTTTTATACAAATCAAGGCTCAAATTAATTAAAGGTAAGTTGAGGTCTAGATAGGAAGGCCCATTTCTTGTTACTAATGTTTTTCCTTATAGTGTTATTGAGATTAAGGATGAAGCTAATGATCTTATATGGAAAGTTAATGGCCACCGACTCAAGAAATATTTTGAAGATGTGAAGAAGTTAGATGTGGACGGATTGAATATTAAAGATGCTATCTACCCAACTTAAAGGGTAGTTTGATCTTTCTTACACTTTTATTTCATTGTATATACCATTTTTATATTTTCTAGCAGTAAATTTTTCTTTTACAGTGAGTTCTTGTTAATAAATGCTTAAGTAGTGTAGCGTGAATAAAGATTCATTGTAGATATCATTTTATCCTTTTTGGCATCTTGTTTCATGCATGATTTGGAATAAATGAATCCCTCTAGATTTTCTTTATATCATTTTAGAATCCTTTGAAAGTGAATTAAATTTGGTTGTTAAAACTTAGGATTTGAGCCCATGGATGGGAATTCTTGGATACTTGAGTTACTACTTAGTTATGGACTCTAGATTGATGATTTGAGATGAATTCTTTTTACCTAGTGAGGATTTGACCTTATTTTTGAGATACACACATGTGATTATACTCTAAAACTTGTTTAGGTTCTTTCAAAATTATATTTCTATGATTGGACCACATTTATAGAGGTGAATCATCTTGTTTCCTTTTTCATATCATTTTTGCAATATTCCTTGTTGATCCACTCTAGATTCTATTTCTCTTTCCATGGACTTGGGTGCTTTGATTGTTTCTTGATGTTACTTTGCCCGAGACGGTCAAAAAGCTAAGTGTGAGGGAAGTGGCTAGTGTTTTGAAGTGTTTTGGTAAGAAATGATGCATTTTGGAAGCTTATTTTTGGTTGAATTATAGTTGGCAATCTGTTTTGATGGATCTAAAGGAATGAAAAGGGCTTGTTTGAGTTGTTGATGAAACTTTCATGGTATCTGAAGTTGGTAGACTAATTTCAAAAAGTACTAAGCTGTTGCTAAGACTCCTGCTTCAGCAGATGTTAACCAACTATCAGCTGTAGTTTCTGGTTAAATCAAGATTGATTTGTTTTGTTTTCAAGAAGTGTCAGGGACACATGGCTTTCTAGGAAAAATTGGAAGGATCTTGATGTGGCAGATGTTAAGTCTTTCCTTAGCTTTGGTTTTATTATGGTGATGAAGGCACTGATATTGGTGAGGCACTTGTTGAATATAAGGATGCAAGTCACAATGAATCAGTTTCATTTTTCAAGCTCAGTTCTATGGCACTTGCCGCAAGTTTTCGTCAGCCTTGGCACATGTATCAGACAATCTCAGAAACAACATCCATCCATTCTAACACATGCCATCAATTCTCAACCATAGCTATGTTATTTCAACCTTAGTACCTCTGGTGAATGGGCAGATGCATACAAGTTCACAAGCTCCAAGACTTAGTTATGCTGTCAGTCGTAGTGGGAAAAACTTGACTTACTTGAACTCATCCATGTCAGACTTAGTTATGTAGTCCAAGTAATAATAAGCTTTCTGTTAGTCTGCAAAATGTGAATGCTGAAGTAAGGATTATCGAAAAAAAGAAAAGAGAAAAAAAAGAGAAAGAAAAAGTCAGAAAAAATTCTTTTGGATGAGAATGACTGTAGTTATTCAGGTATCCGAATCGATCAGAAGACTCCTGATCGGTCTCCAACCTGATTAGAAGGAGTCCTGATCGGTCTGCTTGACCGATCAGGAAGAGCCTGATCGGTCTCCTTGACCGATCAGGAAGAGCCTGATCGGTCTCCTTGACCGATCAGGAAGAGCCTGATCGGTCTCCTTGACCGATCAGAAGGCTTGCTGGTTGATATCATTATTGATGATGAAAGCTTGCTTCATGGACCTTCGGATGGAGAGGTTGACACAAATCAGTAAATTCTTGGCACACTGCATTCAGTGATTTCTCTGTAAAAATCAGAGTTAAGGTGAGGAGGGAGCAGACAGAGTTTATGAAGATCTTCTTCTTTCGTTTGATACACTTGTTGAGGAAGAGTCATAGTTAGTAGTGTTGGATCGACAAAACACGATAGAGGGGGGGGGGCGGGGTGAATATCGTGAAAGCGTTTCGGATTAGAAAAGAGCATGCGCAGCGGAAATTTAACTCAAAACACACGGAACACAAGTATTTTTACTTGGTTCGGAGTCGCGGTCGGCTCCTACTTCAAGGCCCACGGTCCTTGATCGTTTACTGCGGGCAATTCTATAATGGCGCAAAGATTTACAAAGATTATTACAATAGTAGTGCAATAAAGAAAATTGTACTCTTCGTTACCGACGCCTAGTGTGGATCGTTCTTCGGAGCAGAGGGTCATCGTCGGCGCTAGAATCTCGAGATCGGAGGTTTCCGGAGCAAAGCGCTTGAACGAAAAGCGTAGAGGCGTTGGAAAAATTGATGTCTTGAAGCCTTAGGGTCGAGCCCCATTTATAACACTCCTGGGGCACCCTGGACGCTGGGGGCGCCTGACACGTGCCTTCGTATCCGAGAAATCTAATCCAAAGCTCGGTCAACGCTTATCCCTCCAGAATCGGCCTCGGAGCTGACGGGGGCGCCCGGGACATTGGGGGCGCCCCGGTTGACTTGGTCTTCTTGGCTTCGCGGCTAATTTCACTTTGATCACTGGTTGGCTTGAACCCAGGGCGCCCGAGACATCCAGGGCGCCCGGGACCATCAGGGCACCTGGGACCTTGAGGGTGCCTGTCCCAGTAAGCTTCCGAAGCGATTCTTGCTTATTTGTTCATTTGGCTTTGACATTGGGCGCCCGGGACCTCTCGGGCACCTAGCCCAGCTGCTGTCCCTCTCCTTTGGGGCATTCTGAGCTGCAGAAACACGTTCCTTTGATCCCTGCATCCAAGGTTAGTTCCACAATAAACAAGGCAAGAAATGTTAGATTTTTACAGCCGTAGCTGTCTTGGTTCTGACTTCGGGTCTCCCAAATGGAACCCTAGGTCGAACCGACGCCTAATGTTCCCTCGACGGGGAACGCGTCCTCACTTACTCCTCTCAGGAGAATTTACCTTTTGCCAACCGGCTCCTCCGGTTGGACTTTTGCCCAGCTTTACTCACCAGGTCTTCGTGCCCAATCTGCGACCAGGTCTTAGTGCCCACCTTCCGAGCAGGTCTTCTGTGCCCAGCCCCCGGCCAGGTCTTAGTGCCCAATTCCTTGAACCAGGTCTTTGGTGCCTAGCCCTCGGCCAGGTCTTAGTGCCCAGTCCGCGACCAAGACTTATTGCCCAACCTTATGTCAGGACTTAGTTGCCCAGCCCGCGGCCAGGACTTATTGCCTAGATCAACTAGGACTTTCCTGCACACTTGAGTAAACGTATTTAGAGCACAAAAGTACTTAACTTTGAATCCTTTGCCAATATCAAAACAAGTTTCAATATGGTGCTTCCTGCACCAACAATCTCCCCCTTTTTGATTTATGGCAACACAATTCAAAGTTAAGTAAAAATTATAACAGTTTAAGCAAGACTATAACAGTTTAAGCAAGACAGTTAAGATCAATCAATTTTGAGCAGAGACAAAAAAACCAGTGTAGTTTTGAACTGGGAAAAAAAATTTATTTTCCCTGCAACCCTGAAGTATTGTGTTATAAAACACTTAACTTTGACCTTTCCTCCCCGTTTGACATATATCAAAAAAAATTCATGGATGAACAAAATATCTAAGAGGGATTTTTGAGTTTTTCAAAAATAATTTTAAGTAATGGATTTCACAATTTCCCAAAAACATAGTTGTCAAGAAAAACTTTAAGTAATGGATTTCAAAATTTTTCAAAAAAATGATGTTCAACGTAATGGATGTTCTGAAAATGCATGAAGCTCCCCCTTAATGTGACAACTCTTCTCCTTATATTTTAGAATATTTTTAAAATAACTTGCAAAAGCTTGCAACATAATTTTCAAGAAAAACTTAACAATAGCTTACTTAGCCAACATTTTGAAAACAAATTTCCTTAAAAAAAAGTTTCAACTTTTGCACACGTAGAAAAATTTCCTTGGAACATATTTTGTGCATTTAAAACTATTTAAAAAAATCTTTAAATGGACAAGTTTTTGCCAAAACAAAGATTTGTTTACTAAGAAAACTTTACTTAGAAATATTTGCCAAAAATTTCCAAAGGTTTTGCTCAGACAAACTTTGTTTACTAAGGAAAATTTTACTTAGGAATAAAACTATTTTCAAACAAATGTACTTAGAGAATTTTGAAGTTTTTTAGAAATTTTGAACGTACTTTGAAAAATACTTAGACCAATTGTAAAGCACTTAGAAATACTTAACTTTTTGTGAAAACAAAAAAAAAATTCTCTCTCTTTTCTATTTCTCTCCCCCTTGACCATATATCAATAAGGAGCTTTTGAAAGAAGATTTTAGAAAAAAAAATATGTGTATCAGAGCTTATGAGTTTTGAAAATAAAAATACTTAGTATAATTCTGAAAGTATAGCAAGCAGCTTAAATTGTGCCAAAGAAAGACTCCACTTTGAAAAGTATTGTGAATTTAAAAAAATATTTTGTATTTGTAGGCAAGTCTTTAGAAAATTCACACACTTAGAACACTATTGCCTTAGAAAAACTTTCATTTTAGAAAAGATTTTTCGAAAGATTGCTCTCTTAAAAATATTTTTATTTAACAAATAGTACATTTGGAAGAATACTAAAAAATGTTATGCAAAAGAAAATTTGAAATACATTTTCACTTTGAAAAAGATTGAAAATTTTGTTCTTTGAAACATGTTTAGTATTGAACTTAAAAAATATTCGTACTTTGTAAACATTTGTGTTTTGAAAAAGTATTAGTACTTTTGAACAATGTTATTTTGAAAACATAATACTCTATTTGACTTGGTTTCTTTTCCAGTCTGACATAATCCTAGGAAACCTTGTTAACTACAAGGACATTTCCCTAAGTGTCCTAGAAAATTTTCCAAAGTCAAGTACGTATTATTTTCAGAAGTATTCTAAATAGATTTTAAAGTATTCTAAAGTCACGTAAAATTTTGAAAGTGATGGTATATATATGCAAAATGATTTTACAGGATGGTATTTTGAAAGAAAAATTATTTAAGTTTGCAAAAGGATTTTAATAGTGCAGTGCATGAATACATATAATTTTGAAAAATGTTCAATAATTCTTTTAATTTAATCTCCCCCTAAGCTTGACCCAGTCCTAGGAAGCTTGTTAACTACAAGCGATCTTCCTCTGAGTCTTAAGGTTTAATTCAAATTATAAGAATTATCTAATAATTTTTGAAAAAAAATAGTCAGAAATAATTTCTTTCGATTTAGACTCCCTCTAAATTTGACACTTCCTAGGAGTCCTTGTAGATCATGAAGTAGACTTCCTTTGTGTCTTTAGAGTTTGTCAAAATCAATAGGGAATCAATCACAATTCTTAAAATGAATTTTGAAGAATTAACATTTCGAAAAAACTGAGTATTTGAGAGACATATTTTGAAATGATAGCATAGTTTTCGAAAAACATCAGTGATAGTGATTTTTGTAAAGCACAATTTTCGAAAAACATAGTGATTATTTGAAAACATAGTATTTTTAAACTTTTTCTTTTACTTGGAACTCCCCCTAAACCTGACACAGTCATAGGAGGCTTGTTGACCACAAGTTAATCCTCCTCTGAGTCTTAGGGTGTGATTCAACAAAAAGAGAAGAAAACAAAAAAAATGTGTTTTAATGATTTGAAACATAATTTCTTTCTCCCTTTTGAAAAGGTTAATATAGAGAAAAAAAATGATTTCCAAGAAAAAAATAGAAGGTTTTAAAAAATTTAAGTTCGAAACACTATACATATCAGAGCCCGGACTTCAAACATTTTCCTTAAAATATCCTAAGTAATCCCCAAGGTGACTTTTTGCCATGCTTATTTTTCTAGAATTTGTATAATGGCAAAGGAAAGAAGTAATTGTTAAGAAATAAATTTCCTAATTTTAAGTACAATGGTTTGAAACATTAACTCTTAGTTTAAAAAGTTAAATTTGATTTTTGAGGATTTTAAAATTAATTTAGAGGGTTAAATTTGAATTTTGAAGTTGTTCAGTTGAATTAACTTTGAATTTTGAAAGTATTCAGTTGAATTAAATTTGAATTTTAAAGTATTTAGTTGAATTAAATTTGACTTTTAAAAGTATTTAGTTGAATTAAATTTGAATTTTAAAAGTATTTATTAAAGTTTGAATTTTAAAGTTTGAAATTGATTCAGTTTGTAAGGTTGGTTGGGTTGGACTAAACTTTTAGGTCTTAAGCATCTCACCCATTTCTAAGTGACAAAATAGGATATCCTTAACTGATTTGTGAGATGCATTAATTTTATCTTTGATTTTATGTTAACACTATGATTTAATTGAAGCTTGTGTTAGATTCGAGTTTAACAAATAATAATTTAAAAGTGAGTTTCGATAATTGGCTTCCAGGTCTTGGCGAACACACAGAGGCCTTCTTTGACCATAGCCTTATTGGATCAACAACCCTTTCCTAGACAAAGCCTTTTAAAGAAAGATCATTTTCAAATTATTGTTTGAGATACTCTGGTCTAACTAGCTTAGGATTCGGAGAGGTAGCTTCGGCTAGTTCCACCGGACTAAAAAGACCAAATAGAGTACTCCTTACCCTACTTGATTCCTTAGTCAGACTTCCCTAACGTACTATCATCAAACCTTATCCTAATACTAGGTTGTTCAAGTTTCAATTAATTAGGTCCTTATCTAACCATTTCTACTCCTATGAATAGCAAAAAAAAAACAAAACTTTATGTAAAGTCATAGTGAGGAGAAATTTCTAGATTTTCTAAGTTAGCAAAATTATTAATTAGTTTTTCTAGTATATCACTTTTAATTTTCAAAGTCTCATTTTCATGTCTTAATTTTCTGAAGTTTGAATTAATTAATTTGCATGAATTAATTATGTTATTTAAGCATGCATCCATATTTAAGTTTGACCAAGAGTGACTAAATGAACTATCAACATTCATTGTAAAAACTGGATTTTCATATAAATTATAGTTACCCATCTTGGTTGGTTGTCCTTGATCTTTGGCTCTTCTATCTGTGCATTCACCTTTATAATGCCCAAACTCCTGGCACTTGAAGCATTGGATCAAACTTTTGTCTTTTCTTGCTCTTGGAACTGGTTCCTTTGACGCCTTCGGTGGTGCCGTTCGTATCTTACGAGTAGGACACCTACTTTTGTAGTGCCCTCTCTACCTGCATGTGTAACAAATTACATGATCTTTCAAATATGAATTTACAAATTTACCTTCTGATTCCTTATTGGGAATCCCCCCTTGATTCTTTCCGCCTCAGATCTAGACTCATCTTCTGATTCCGTGTCTGAGTCGGACTCGGGTACTGGTTGAAGCTCCTTCATTGGTGGTTCTTTTGGAGTTTTTCCTGCAATAGAATTTACACCTTCCTCGACCATTATAGTATCTGTTTGATTAATTAATTCTAATTTTGGAAAGAATTTGAAATCGGTTACCATCTCAGTCAATTCGTCGTCTGATTCTGGTTCAATTTCGACTTTGGATTCAGGTTCAGACTTTGACTCGGCTGTTTGTGCTTGGACCGAGAGTGCAAGGTATCTTAGGTGATCTTCTTCGTCTGATTCCTCTGACGATTCGGACAACACACCTTCTGAGTCCTCGATGTTGTAAGTCTCTTCGTGTAGGTTAATTAGTTTTTCCCATATCTCTTTAGCGCATTCGAATGGTCCAATCTGCTTGAATATTTCTTTTGTTATGCCGTATTCTTGGATTGCAGTCGCCTTTGCATCTGTTTCGATCATGTTGAGTGTTGGTTCATCTAATTTGTCCTAGGCGAGTGCTATCCCATCTTCTGTGGGGAATCTAAACCCCATTTGGATTATCATCCATAAATCCATATTAGCTTCCAAATGAGACTCCATTAGACCCTTCCAGAATTTGAAATTTTCGCCAGAGAATAGAGGTGGACGAAAGCTATTCCATTCTTGATTGGCCATTTAAGATGATCCTTGCACACAAAAGAAATAACAGAAGTGTACCAAGACTTGGTCTTGGATTAGTAGTGCGGGAGAGAAAAAAAATAGCCTAAGATAAATATTGCATGAATTTCGAGGCGGAATAATAAAAATAATAATAAAAAGTTTGTTACAAATTTTTAGAAAATGTTACTTTTGTTAATTCAGAACAAAATAAGAATTCAATGTTGTGACAAAAATTTGCTCGAATTAAGGTAGCACGAATTTTGAGAAAAAATATTAAAATAATAGTAAAAAAATTTATGACAAATTTTCAAAAATTGATTGTTTTATCAATTCAGACTTATGATAAAAAAATGAGAATTCAAAATTGAAAAAGGTGAAAAAGATCGAGTGGTGTTGCACCAACCTCGATTAACGAAAAGGAAAAGAAATAAAATGAAAAATTTCGTAAAATTCGAAAAACTCTCAAATTGGTGGTTGCACCAAATTTGAGCTTCCCCGCTTTGATACCACTTGTTGGATCGAGAAAGCGTTTCGGATTAGAAAAGAGAATGCGCAGCAGAAATTTAACTCAAAACACACGGAACACAAGTATTTTTACTTGGTTCGGAGTCACAGTCAGCTCCTACTCCAAGGCCCATGGTCCTTGACCGTTTACTGCGGGCAATTCTATAATGGCGCAAAGATTTACAAAGATTATTACAATAGTAGTGCAATAAAGAAAATTGTACTCTTCGTTACCGACGCCCGGTGTGGATCGTTCTTCGGAGCAGAGGGTCGTCGCCGGCGCTAGAATCTCGAGATCGAAGGTTTCCTGAGCAGAGCGCTTGAACGAAGATCGTAGAGGCGTTGGAAAAATTGATGTCTTGAAGCCTTGGGGTCGAGCCCCTTTTATAGCACTCCTGGGGACGCCCTGGACGCTGGGGGCTCCTGACACGTGCCTTCGGATCCGAGAAACCTCATTCGCTTGGGGCGCTTATCCCTCCAGAATCGGCCTCGAAGCTGACGGGGGCGCCCGGGACACTGGGGGCGCCCCGGTTGACTTGGTCTGCTTGGCTTCGCGACTAATTTCGCTTCGATCACTGGTTGGCTTGAACCCAGGGAGCCCGAGACATCCAGGGCGCCCGGGACCTTGAGGGCGCCTGTCCCAGTAAGCTTCCGAAGCGATTCTTGCTTAGCTGTTCGTTTGGCATTGACCTTGGCACCCGGGACCTCCCGGGCGCCTAGCCCAGCTGCTGCCCCTCTCCTTTGGGGCGCTCTGAGCTGCAGAAACACGTTCCTTTGGTCCCTGCATCCAAGGTTAGTTCCATAACAAACAAGGCAAGAAATGTTAGATTTTTACAGCCGTACCTATCTTGGTTCTGACTTCGGGTCTCCCAAATGGAACCCTAGGTCGAACCGACGCCTAATGTTCCCTCGACGGGGAACGCGTCCTCACCTACTCCTCTCAGGAGAATTTACCTTTTGCCAACCGGCTCCTCCGGTTGGACTTTTGCCCAGCTTTACTCACCAGGTCTTCGTGCCCAATCCGTGACCAGGTTGTAGTGCCCACCTTCCGAGCAGGTCTTCGGTGCCCAACCCCCGGCCAGGTCTTAGTGCCCAATTCCTCGAACCAGGTCTTCGGTGCCCAGCTCTCGGCCAGGTCTTAGTGCCTAGTCCACGACCAGGACTTATTGCCCAACATTATGTCAGGACTTAGTTGCCCAGCCCGCGGCCAAGACTTATTGCCTAGATCAATTAGGACTTTCCTGCACACTTGAGTAAACGTATTTAGAGCACAAATAGTACTTAACATTGAATCCTTTGCCAATATCAAAACAAGGTTCGATATGGTGCTTCCTGCACCAACAAGTAGATGAAAATGCAAAGTAATCGATTGGTTTTCAGTCACTACAATATGATTATGATATGATTATATGGGAGGAAGAGAGCCTTGTTGATTTCATTAAAAAAAAAGAGAGAAACAAGGAGCAGAATCTGAAACTGACCAGAATCTAAAACAAGTTGCTGAACATAACTTGGAGCAGAATCTGAGCTGCTACCAATTGTTGGAAATCAAAAAACTTGCTAGTCACTGCTAAGGATTTGTCAAGCATAAGAGGTGCAACTGACTGAAGGAGACTACTACTCGTAGATGGTGGAAACATCTGTCGGAAATAGGAGCAGAAGAAGGAATTGTCAAGTAGAGGAAAAAAAAAGTCAGTCACCTTATGAAGTGAATGTGCCAACTGATACTTAGTTTTTTAGACAAATGGGTAGTGAATTCAAACTAGAGATGGATGAGTACAATATGGAGGATACTGTAAGAGCAAACTGTGATGGAATTTGACTTGAATTAAGTAGAAGCTGAAAAACAGGTTGCTGAAAAATAGTTGATGGAATGAAGTGGACTGTTAGGTGCCGAATTCATTTTCTGAATTGAAAAATGTGAACAAGGTGATAGCTGAGTTTAAGAGTTAGTTACTGATGGAAAAGGAATGAAATCAACATGGAGCAGAATTCTGGAATTGTTTTCTGTTTCTGACAGAAATTTCGAACAACAAATAGGTTCAAAGGGAATTTGACTCAGCTAGATGGTACTCTATTGGAAACGTTAGCTTTGACTCAAGGTGAGGTAGCTGAGTAACTGTGCCAACTTTAACACTGTTTATTACAGGATAATACAAAAAGAGAGAGGCAAAGTTCATTTAGGGACATTCTTTAGTATCCAAGTTTTCCACCTTCTTAAAATTTTCTTTTACTACATTTCTATTTCATTCTTATCATTCCATATTTCCTTAACATGTTCAAATAAGCCTTTTTAGGTGTGAATTCCACTCAAGAATGATGGTGGAGAGTAGAGCATAAGCAAGCTTATGGTAATGCAAGAAACATGATGTGTTTGAGTGAGCTCCATTTTCATCAAAATTTGGAACTTAGGAAGAGAGCCACCAAAAATTTCCTTGACAGGATTTGTGTGTTTAATTTATCTCAATTAGTCATGAAGGATGAAATATACTCTGTTGTTGACTAAGGACAAGACTCTAGTCCATTGAGTTTAGATTTTTGAGATTTGACAACCATAGGTAATTCCCTTTCAATTGCTTCTAACTATGATTGAGAATAGCCTAGGGGGGTACATCATTAGTTCACTAGTTGGTTTGTGCGAGACACCCAAGAGCAAGTGTGGGGGAGTTGATAATTATCATTTTGATAATCAATTTAGGCTCTCAAATCCATGTTTTGATCCCTTTTTATATGCTTAATTTTGCATTTACACTAGGTTCCATGAGTTATTTTTATTTTAGCATTGGATGCAAATCTTTTTATATTTGAGATGTTTGGCATTAAAATTTGAACATAATGTTGTAGGCTTCGAATGATCATGGACCTAGATCAGATTGGATCGAATTTGAGTTCAGACTTGGCTTTAATCAAGAGGATCAAGCGATGGAGAAATGTGGGTCGTCCAATCAAGACATGGGGAGATCTGAGTCATCTTTCATCTTCTGATCAATCCGAGCTTAAGGTAGAGTAAATCAAGACCATAGATCAGGATAGAAGTTTTGATCCAAATCAGAAGTCATCTAGCTGTTGGATCAAGCTCAAGAGGAGTCTAAGCCATCCATTCAAAAGGAAGGGTAATCCAAGCCATCCGTTGCAGATCTGATCGATCCAAGCTACGGAGAAGAAGATCCTAACCATTGATGGAGATCTGGAAGGTTTGGTTTCAATCCGAGATGATCTGACTGTTGGATTAAGAGATGACCATCACACCCGTTCATTTTTAATTGGAATTAGTTAAATCAGAAAACTTCTCACCGAGCTTAGCGTCGCAGGTTCTTCCTTGTTCTTGTCGATTTCTCAGCATTTTCTTCTCCGATTAACGCGACCGACATCAAATTGCAGTTCATTTCAAGATCTCGAGTCATCGGATAGATTTCCTGTGTAGTTTTCTAATCAAATTCGTCACTGAAAGGGCTCAGGTGAGGGTTTCGCCAAAGAGCTAAGCTTCTATCGATTCCTTCCTTTTTGATCGCTGTCTTCATCGATCGGAGCTACCCAATTGCTCAAAGGGGTTCTTCGAAAGTCTGAGGGTTTTTGAGTCAGATCTGCTATCTAGTTTATCCAGAAGGAAGAAATCTATGGAAGATTTCAGATTCGCGCTAAGCTAATGCTGAATTGGTCACGGGAAGCAGTTCTCTGCTGATTTTCGAGCTAGAGGGTTTCTAGCTTGGTTCTTGTATGATGGCAAGAAGGAGATTTTGGTGAAGGGATTGATCTGATGTTATATTTTTGAAAATTTTGTTTCTGAATACTTATTTCCTTAAGTTGTTTCAGTTTGTATCTGATCGGTCTGCTTGACCGATCAGGAAGAGCCTGATCGGCCTTAGCTATATTTCAGTCAAGTTTCTTAGCATGTTTTTCTTCAGTTTTCACAATTCTGCAATTAGTTACAGATTTCCTACACTCAATATTAGTTCTTGAATTTCAATCTCATAATTTTGAATTGAATTACTCAGTTTTCAAATAGGATAAGTGTAGTTTCCGTAAATTTCTAGTTAGTTTCTGATTTAGCTAAGTTCATTTTGTTTCCAACTGTAATTTCATTCATTATCACAGAAATACCAATTTCACTTGAAAACCCAAAACAGAAAATGATGAATTCTAGCTTGAATTAAGCATTCTTAGCTAGTCCTTGGAAAAATATGACTTGAGGCCCCTATACTACACTTAGTTTTGTGAGCTGAGGGTGGTTTTCAATTTATAAATTCAAATTTGAGGCTCATTGTGACACTGATTGTGGGCTTATCATGGGGTCGAGAGTCGTCAGTTGTGCACGGAAATAAAAATCCTAGCCTGCTGGCTTCAAACTCTCTCGGCTCAGGCGCCTTATCTACCACCCCGGTAAATCTGTGATTTACCCCTCTAGAAAATCGTGGGGCAGAGACCAGGGGGCCGCTGAGGTGGCGGATCCATCTTTTTTGAAATTAAAGTCATCGAATCCCCTTCCCCTACCCACCCAATGCCAGCTCTCCTCATCCATCTCTTCGTCTCCCTCCCCTCCTTGCACACACGAAGCCGCCGTAGGGGCGCCGCCCCTTGCTCTCGATCTAGACCCACACCGAGGTCAGGCCATCGACGACTGTCTACTCCTAATTGTCGCCGTCTCTCTTTTTCTTCTGCGATCTAGCTGTCGGCCATGAGGGAGTCGCTGCCACATCGATCAATGGTCGTTCCCTAGCTTTTCATCATCGCACCGTCATCGGCCATCCCTCACTTGTGGGCCGTGAGTACAGATGATTGCCACCGCTGACTTCCCTCTCCCCAAGTCGTGCGAATCTCTTATGGTTGATACCTCTTTGAACTTTCAATGTGATCGCTGATTTGGAGATGACTTTTTCCCTTTATGATCTACCCTTTTCAGTGAAGGTTGCCTACGAGTTTTCTTTGATTGCCGATCTCATTGGAAATTTAACAAGGCGGTATCGACCATCATTTAGGTGAGATCTATTGGCTTAAAGTGGTAGGGCGACTAATCGCTATCCCAGACATCCGCGGTTCGATCCTTAATTATGACATATTTTGAGGAATTTTTCCTCCAATTGGGGCGCGAACCCTGGGACGCAGGACTTCTAGACTGCCCACCGCGAACGCTTCCTGATTTACCTTAGTGATTGATGGGAAACGTTTGTAGGTTTGGACCGGTCATCCAGATTCGTCTGCTACCTGGTCCAACATTTTCTGCCTTCACGGGCATAGCTGAGATGGTAAGAAGTTGGTAGATTACCACTAAAGATCTTGGATTCGAGTCACGGGCTTGGTGGGGCGTAAATCTCTGCACCCTGTGTAAAATATCTCTCCTCCCCTCCACCTCTTGCCTTCTCAGCCACCGTGATTTACCTCATCCATGTTGGTCCTGGGACAAGCTCGTGGGGGCACTGGGGCAAAACGTTTCACCTTTTGCCACTCTATTGACTTAAAGCGTAATTTGTAGATTTGTAGATATAAGTTCGATGATCAGTATGAGGTTGTAGATCTAGGATATGTTTTAGACAAATTAGCTATGATTTTTTGAGATTTGATTTTATGGGTTTTGTTGGAGCTAACTGTTATAGATCGGTATTTGATTGTGGTGAGTTTTGATTTAGGGATTAAGCTTGATTTGTTTTAGTTGGGAAGAGCTTAATTCTCTACTTGCCGTGAGGACACAGTGGGAGATTAGGCTTTACTCGTGTGGAAATTTTGCATGGAGGGTGAATTGTAGTGGGTTTTAATGTGGTAGTTTGTTCTTGCCCTGAGTGCATCTTTGGGTTGTAGCTATGTGTAAATTGAAACATATTGGAAATGGATGGTCCTCTTCCTTGCTATGAACTAAGTTTAGTTGAGCTTGGGTTAAGTTTGGGTTAAATTTAAATGGGACTGTAGTTTGGTTTAAGCGGGGAAATGATCATTGAACTAAGACTTATTAGTGGTCGGTACCTTGGAGGGTATCTCATTGGGTCTTGATCTTAATGATGTGTAGTTATTAATTTAGCTATTATATTTCTTGTATTAATAGTTAAATCATGTCATTGATACAAGACCTTGATTTATACTTGTCGGTTGATCTTGAGGTTTATTTAGATACATTCTACATCGAAGACGGGTACTTTTTCCTTGATTCGTATAGAATCATTTTACCTTAATGCATGGTTGATTCATTATCTGAGTAGGTTGCTTTACTTTAAATTTATTTGCCTTATTTTTCCTGCTTGATACTTATTTTTGCTTGATCTTTGAGTAGTAATCTAAAATATTCAATTATACAGTCTCTATCTCTTTGCTTCTGATCTAAAAGAGTATCGCTTGTACGCGTGTATTGTAGAACTATCGTGTAACCTATCTAGGATTTAGTTGACATTAGATAAATCCTACCCAGTAGATTAGTGTATATTTATTTACTTTTGTGTTGATTGTATTTTCGTATCATATTGTTTGCGTGGTTTTTGATTTGGTTGAGGTTGTGTATATTAGTGACATGCACCATAGTATTGTTTACATACCGACGACCACTGACTCCCTTATGGTTGAGACGTGTTGTTAGCCTTATTTCCGATCATGCTATACTCAGTTGGAGTTGTGAGCAAACAGCTGATACTCCTCAGGTGTTTGGAGTCCCACCGGTATTTTAGGGGTTTATAGCCACAGGTATTATGACTTTTCATATAGGGCCATAGGTATTGTGGTGTATTTGCATAGCCACAAGTTTTGGTTCTTGTATCTTGTCAACTCAACCTACCCAATGTAGCAGTAGTTGATGTGTGTATAGAGTAGGTCATCATATCATGTGCATAATATGCATTGTTCATTTACTTGTGTTTGCTGCACTTGTTTGAGCTATGATTGCTGCATTTGATTGACATGCATATTCGGTTACGATTTACATTTATTATATGATCTGGATCAGCTTAGCAGTACTAGTAGTTTACTGAGGTATTTGAGGGATTTCTGATCATGCCCCTACGTGTTGTATTAGTTTTCAGGTAGTTGATAGTTATATCTCGTACAGCCAGAAGAATATCAGCTGTCAATCCCCAGTCTTGAGTAGTTTCTTATTGTTTCCGTAATTTTGTAGTAATTTTATCATATTGGTATCATTTTGGTCTTGTTTTTATTACGGATGATATTTGGTTTATCTATGAACGTGTAATTATTTACTTCCGTTGGACTTTTGAATCGTTGCATTTTGGTTTATGGAGGTTTAGTTATTATATTTCTCATTTATTATGCAAATTAATTAACTGTGTGGTTGTGGTGTTTTCTTTTATTTCTGATTGTGTAGATGCCAATCGTGTGTGGCTGTGCATTATATGTATGGAGATGTGTGTGTGTATAAGTTTCAGATTGTCCGCCGAACGTGGGAGATGTTGCCCCATTTTTGAGCGAGCACGGGCCTCTGGGGGCGTGACAATGATTGTCATATATTCATGCAGAGGCTTATTTATATTACTTTTAAGGAGCTATTAACAAATTTTGTATGTGGTGTCGTTACAAAGTTAAGCATTTCCCTATATAATATTTGCTCAACAATTTTGAAATATTTGCACTTGGAGACGTTAGAAAGAGACATTCTAATAATTTTATGCAATTTGGAAAGGATATTTTCATCATCATTTTTTGATTCCATAGAACATATTTTGGTTTACTTGCCATATGAGGCCAAAGTTGGAGGACCTATTCATTCATGGATGTATCCATTTGAAAGATAAATTTTTTATCTTTTATACTTCAACAATCTGAATGCATAAAAATTTATTCATTTTATTAAATATTATTATCTAATAAATTTGTTTTATTACCATCAGATTCCTATATTATTTGAAAAAAAATGAAAAATAAGGTACGAGTTAAAGTCTCTATTGTTAATGCATATATTGTGGAGGAAGTAACAACTTTTGCATCATATTATTTTGCGCCTCAAGTTCAGAGCAAAAGTTGAAGACCAGGAAGAAATGATGAGGGTACTATTAATCTCAACTTGAACTCATTCTCAATTTTTAACTATCTTGAAAATATGAAGTCCTATTAGCAAAAGTTGAAGTCCTATTAACCACCGCAGCAATACATGTCGCAGCCTCAGTACTATCCGGTTTATCAACCTGCACCATATCAACTTCAGTCTACTATTGGAGCACCTGTATCCCAGCCTTTGCCACCACCGCAGCCACAGCAGTATCCTCCTCTACCTCCACCGCAAGAGACCAGACAGGTTTTCGCGGTTACTCGAGAGGAGGCACAGAGGGTTAACGGATCAGTCTTTCGCGGTATTATCTCTTTGTATTCAGTTTCTGCAGATTTACTAGTAGATACTGGTAGCTTATACTCTTTCATTTCTCGGACATTCATGGTTAGGATTGGTAGGATACATACCGCTAGGAGTCGACATTTATCTGTATCCTTACCATCTGGTGAGTCATTAGTGGTCACTCAGGAGGTCAGAGCCTGCCCACTGGACTTCGGTAGTGTGATACTCACCGTGGACTTGCTGGTACACGAGATGGTAGATTTTGATGTCATTCTCGGCATGGACCGGCTTACAGCATACCATGCCACTGTGGATTGTCGGACGAGAGTGGTCACCTTTCGGCCTCCGAACTAACCCTCGTGGGATTTTATCGGCATCCGAGATGACGGTATATCTATTATTTCTGCGCTCCAGGCACAGAGATTGCTATCACTGGGTTGTCAGGGTTATCTATTGTTGATGATCAGCGTGCAGTAGCACCTCTCTTATAGACATTCTAGTAGTTCTGGAGTTTTCGGACATCTTTCTAGAGGAGCAGGCTCAGACTGAGAGGAGTATCTAGATCAGTTTGTGATTGTCTTTATTGATGACATCTTGATCTATTCGCGATCTGAGAAGGAGCATGCGTAGCACCTTCGCATTGTTTTGGAGACTCTCCGACGAGAGCGCTTATTTGTGAAGTTCAGCAAGTGCGCGTTTTGTCTACCCTCAGTCGGTTTTCTGGTGCACGTGGTTTCTAGCCGAGGTATTTTAGTATACCCCTAGAAGATCGAGGCTGTCACCAGTTGGGAGCAGCCAAAGTCAGTTCAGGAGGTTCGCAGTTTCTTGGGATTCGCCGGCTACTACAGATGATTTGTAGAGGGTTTCTCGAGCACAACTATGTCGTTGACACGCCTTACCAAGAAAGGCGTGAAGTTCACATGGTCAGAGGCTTGTAAGGCCAGTTTTTAGGAGCCGAAGCAGAGGCTAGTGTCGGCACCCATCCTCGTTCTTCCATCAGAAGAGGACGGATTTATTCTTTATACGGATGCACCCTATCATGGATTGGGCGCAGTTCTGATGCAGCACGAGCGGGTAGTGCCTTATGCTTCTCGACAGCTGAAGGAGCATGAGAAGAACTACCCAGTTCATGATTTAGAGTTCGCAGCCATCATATTTGCGCTGAAGATTTGGAGGCACCACTTGTATGGAATCATTTTTGATATATTCACATATCATAAGAGCTTCAAGTACACTTTGCCACGGATAGAGGATTTGTTTGGTCAGCTCAGAGGCACCTCAGTGTATTCTAAGATTGATCTGTGGTCCAGATATTATCAGCTGAGAGTCAGAGACTCAGACATTAAGAAGGCAGCTTTCCGCACTAGATATGGACACTATGAGTTTTTGGTAATACCATTTGGGTTTACCAACACTCCAGCAGTATTCATGGATTTGATGAACCACATATTTATGGAGTTCTCCTTAGGTGATCATGTATTTCTGCGAGTTTCACCCACGAAAGGGGTGAAATGGTTCGATCTTCGAGGTAAGCTTGCTCCGCGATACATCGGCCCGTTCCAGATTCTGGAGAGGATTGGGGCAGTGACTTATCATTTGGATCTTCCACCATCTATTATCGGCGTGCATGATGTTAGATCGTGGCGCTTGCTAGGGGGGTGAATAACAATTTTCTTGAACTTTCTCTACAAGAAGGTTAGCATAATACAAACAATATAATGAAAAATATGAAAACCAATGCTAACACCGAGAGTTTACTTGGAATCCACCTCCGAGAGGTGACTAATCCAAGGATCCACGCGCGAGCACACTCTCCACTATGAAAAGCCTCCTTCAAGGTGGAGAAAACATTTACAAAGTTGTCCTCTTCCTCTTACAAAATGGAATTGAGAATAAGAGGAAGAGTAGGAGAAATTTTGCACTAACAGCACTTTGGTACCCCCTAAAACCGTACCATTGTCGTGCCAAAAAGTCACCCTTTAAATAAGAGTAAAGGACAACTCCTAGAGTCATCCAACCTGACACCAGTCGACTGCCCCTGGGGCAGTCGACTGGTCTAGCCTTAATTGCTAGCTAATGGCTAACCCAACGGCTAGTTTTCGAGGTTATCAATCGACTACCCTGGGGCAGTCGACTGGTCCAGGGTCAAAAACATTCTATGAGTTTGAGATCTTGCTGGCAGTCGACTGCCTTTCTCCCAGTCGACTGCCTAGCTTATACAAATTCTCTTCCTCACTCTGAAGACCCTCCTTCACGTGTGCCTTCAAGTACACTCTCTTGGCTTGCCCCTTGAAGTCTTCTTCCACCGGCTATCGTCCCTCGGATGCGCACACAATCCTTCCCTTGGCTTGCCTCCATGCCACCCTTCACGTGTGCCCTTTGAAGTCCACTTCTCAGCTTGCCCTTGGAGTCCTCTTCCCTCGGATAAGTCCTCCATGTGTGATTCTCCAAGTCCTGCAAACTCAATAACATATATCAAATAACAAGATAACACCCTAACCTTAACCATGTTGACACACACATCAAAACCATGATCTTCCCGATCATCCTTGGGTCGATTGCCCCAACAATCTCCCCCTTTTTGATGTTTGACAATATATTTAAGTTAGGGATAAAACAACAACAAATAACAGCAATTGAAAAAGCAAGACATAGTAAAACCAAGAGGTAAACTCCCCCTTAACCTATGCCTTCTCCCATTTTCAATTCTTATCACAAACCAAGTTTAAACCAAAAGTTTAAGTTACAAACCTAAATTAAACCACCCATTCTCCCCCTTTGACACCATCAAAATGATTACCCTAAGCAATACTCACCCATGTCATCAATTGAGAGAACTTCTTATATCTGAAAATTCCCAGACTGCTGAAACAGGGAGTATCAGTCGACTGCGACAGAGGGCAGTCGACTGATACTCTGTCAGTCAGAATATCATCTTCTGATTTGAATTTCAAAAACTCCCCAAAAATTCCAAAAAATTTCAAAATTTGTGAAAATTTGCAAGCATGTTTCATATGATATACTCTAACAAGAAAAAAAATCAGTTCATAAAAAATTCAAATATGCTTGACTTTTTGACTAAAGTTCTAATTTCTTGAAAAACACTAACTTTGCATCAAAGTTTCAACCTAGTTTTGCAATTATACATGTCTCAAGCTTATAGCAAAACATATAAAACACAGAATGGTTTTCAAATGTTTAAAATGTCCAACCATGATCTTTGGGCAAGATGTCCATTAGTTAAACACTTGCTTTCCCCATGGTTGGTCTAGTTTTCATAATTTGATACATCTCATGACCCAACACTATGCTATAAGCACACGTGAATCATTTGTATCATCCTAATGTATCAAGCACCACCTTCCTCTTGTATTACCCCAAGGTACATCCTATACTTCTACAAAACACATGCCAAGGCCCCTTCTTAAGGATGTGAACTCCGCTTCGGGAAGAGGCTTGGTAAATATATCGGCAAGGTTTGACTTTGACTCAACATAGTGCAAATCTATGTCACCCCTTGCCACATGATCCCTAATGAAGTGATGCTTCACTTCAATGTGTTTTGTTCTAGAATGGTGAACTGGATTTTTAGTCAAGTTAATTGTACTTACATTATCACACAAAACTTTGACCTTGGAGTAATATAACTCATAATCCTCTAAGGTATGCATGATCCAAAGTAGTTAAGACACACAACCACCCATTGCTACATATTCGGCCTCCGTTGTTGATTGGGCAACACATGGTTGTTTCCTACTACTCCAACTAACTAAAGATGACCCAATAAATTGACATCCTCCACTAGTACTCTTCCTATCTAGTTTACAACCCGCATAGTCCGAATCGGTGTATCCAAAAAGTTCAACATTTGGAGTTCTAGGATACCAAAGCCCGACGTTAAGAGTACCTTTAATATATCTTACGATCCTCTTGACTACTACTTGATGAGACTCTTTGGCACATGATTGATACCTTGCACACATACCTACTGCAAATAATATATCGGGTCAACTAGCGGTTAGATACAATAAACTACCAATCATGCTCCTATATTGTTTTGAATTTACCATTTTACCTTCAAGATCATTATCCATTTTGACATTTGCTCTTATAGGGGTAGATGCTACCTTGGCATTTTCTAGTCCAAATTTCTTATTGATTTCCCTAGCATATTTAGTTTGATACACATGAGTCCCTTCATTTGTTTGTTTAACTTGTAAGCCTAAAAAGAAAGTCAATTCTCCCACAAGACTCATCTCAAACTCATTTTCCATACATTTAATAAACTCATGGAGAAATTCACTATTTGTTGACCCAAAAATAATATCATTCACATAGACTTGGGCCACAAAGATGTCCTTATCCTTAGATTTTAGGAATAAAGTTGGATCAATTGTACCTCTCCTAAAACCCTTGGATACTAAGAATGATGAAAACCTTTTATACCAAGCCCGGGGAGCTTGTTTCAATCCATACAAGGGTTTTCTTAATTTGTAGACATGTCTACGATAATTTGGGTTCTCAAACCCGGGTGGTTGTTCTACATAGACCTCTTCTTTGATGACCCTATTAAAGAATGCTGACTTCACATCTATTTGGTGAAGTGTGAAACTTATGTGAGCGGCATATGCTAATAAAATTCTAATATGATGGAACTTGGATGGCTATAGAGGGGGGCGGTGAATGTAGCCAGACACTCAAATAAGCCCCTTTGTAAATTCTTCTTCTTTCTGTGATCAGATTAGCAGCGGAAACACAAAACACAGAAAGAAAACAGACAAGGAAAACAAACTGACGCTAACACAGTGATATACAAGGTTCAGGGATAACTTGCCCCTACTCCTTGGCGTGCCCGTAAGGTGGGTGATCCCTTGATCGTCGGCAGATCAAGCCCCGGTGACCCGGATAAAATAGAGCCTCCTTCTCGGTGGAGAAACCTCTCCACAGATCTCACGGATGATGGAACTTGAGCACAGGAGATCACACAAGAAGGAATGCTCACTCAGATCTCACAAGGATGTAGTAGAAAGCTTAAGCACAAAGCAACAGAGAGCACGAACACAGCCCAGCCAAACTTCCCAAGTTTCTGTCTTGTTCGCCTCTGCTTCTAGCTTCGACTCTTAAGCTCCTGCTCAACGTCGCCAGCTCCATCAGCACCACTGACTCACACCCTGACTCACTGACCTCTCTGAGCACTCAGTCCACTGGACACTCCTCCAGGTGAGCCTCTGTCAGTTGCCAGCCGCGCCTTCGTCAGTCGCCAGTTACGCCAGACGTCGTTGAGACCTGAAAACACAATAGATCCAAACCTGCTCCATGGAAAGTCCTCCATTGACCTCCTTGAGTATTTGAATCCTCTTGTATCACCTGCACACTCCAATAGACGCTTAGCAATGCATATCAAAACATATCAGCAGTGTATCAGAGAATCGGCAGAGAAAACAGACGCAATCACAGCGTCTGACAGCGCGTTTGAATTAAAGTGATCGGTCACCGGACCGATCAGGAATATCCTAGACCGATCAGGCTCCAACCTGATCGGTCCCTAGTGAGAAACCTGGGATCGCAAGCTCGTATGATCGGTCACCCTGATCGGTCACCAGATCGGTCACCAAACCGATCCAGAAATCAGCTTGCCACAATCTCGCCTGGAATCCACTGGCTGATCGGTCACCAGACCGATCAGGCTGATCCCAGACCGATCAGGCTCCAGCCTGATCGGTCAGGGTGAGAAGCCTCGCGACAGTTAATCGTTCAGACTGATCGATCAACGTTTCTCCCTGATCGGTCACCAGACCGATCAGACATCGCTGGATCAGTCACCAGACCGATCCACGAGGGAACTTCGTGCCAACTTCCCTGATCGGTCACCAGACCGATCTGGGCAAGGCCAAACCCACTCTAAGTCAAGAGAAATGGCTCCCAGCCTCCCCTGACTCGTGCTCAGTCCCTCGGACCAAGACTCCGTGCCCAGCTTCACTCACTGGGACTTCTGTCAACCTGGCTTCACTCACCAGGACCCGGCTTCACTCACTGAGATTTCAACCTAGCTTCACTCACTAGGACCTGGCTTCACTCACCAGGGTTTCGATCACCCGGCTTCACTCACCGGGACCCGATTCACTCACCGGGATTTAAATCTAGCTTCACTCACTAGGACCTGGCTTCACTCACCAGGGTTTCGGTCACTCGGCTTCACTCACCGGGACCCGGCTTCACTCACCGGGATTTCCATCACCTGGCTTCACTCACCAGGACCCGGCTTCACTCACCGGGATTTCCATCACCTGGCTTCACTCACCAGGACCCAGCTTCACTCACCGGGATTTTCATCACCTAGCTTCACTCACCAGGACCCGACTTTACTCACCGGGATTTCCAAACACCTGGCTTCACTCACCTGGACCCAGCTTCACTCACTAGGATTTCAACCTAGCTTCACTCACTAGGATTTCCAAACACCTGGCTTCACTCACCAGGCTTTCATCCAACCTAGCTTCCAAAGCTAGGACCTGGCTTCACTCACCAGGGTTTCATGCCCAGTCCCCGACCAGGACTTAACCCAAATTTGCTCAACCAAACTTAAATCATTGTCAACACCAAAACAACAATCGGGCCAAACTGCATCAACATAATAGACTCTAATCTAGCTACGGGGGCATATGTCTCATTATAATCAAGACCCTCAACTTGATTAAACCCCCTAGCAACCAACCTAGCCTTGTTCCTAGTTATCTTTCCTTGATCATCTAGCTTGTTCCTAAAGACCCATTTAGTGGTGACAATGGTACAATCATTGGGCCTAGGAACTAACTCCCATACCTCACTTCTTTCAAATTGATTCAACTTCTCTTGCATAGCTAGGACCCAATCCACATCACCTAATGTCTCATCAATAGATTTCGGTTCTAATTGAGAAATCAAGACAATTTGACTACTATGTTCCCTAAAGTAAAACCTAGTCCTCATCCCTTGAGTGACATCACCCACTATTTGGTCAATGGGGTGATCTGGGTGATGCCTTAAGGGCCTAGAGGTTATGGGTTCATTGGCTACATGATGCTCATCCTCTAGTGCACTTTTCCCTCCCCCTTGATCATTGCCCTCAAAATGTAAGTCTTGAACTTCTTGGGCAAGGGGTTGGCTTTCTTCTATGTCCTTATCAATAGATGATTTCCTAGGGTAAGTGTTTGTAGACTCATCAAAATCCACATTGGATGACTCCTCAATTACCTTAGTCCTCTTGTTATATACCCTATATCCCCTACTAGTGGATGAGTAACCAACCAAAATCCCCTCATCCGCCTTAGATTCAAACTTCCTCAAATCATCCTTGGTGTTCAAAATGTAAACCTTACATCCAAAAACCCTAAAGCAGTGAACTTGTGGAATTCTCTCATTCCACAACTCGAATGGAGTTTTTCCTTAAAACCTATGAATTAAGACCCGGTTTTGGATGTAGCAAGCGATATTCACTGCTTCGGCCCAAAAGTAGCTAGGTAGTGAATATGCATTAAGCATAGTCCTAGCGGCTTCTTGTAAGACTCTATTTCTCCTTTCTACCACACCATTCTGTTGAGGTGTTCTTGGGCATGAAAATTCATGCTTGTACCCATTTTCTAAACAAAATTGTGAGAAGTTTGATTTTCAAACTCCCCAACATGGTCACTCCTAATTCGGATGATCTTGAGGTGTTTCTCATTTTCAACTCTCTTACTAAAACCTATGAATATCTCTAAGGTATCATCCTTATGTTTCATGAAAAACACCAAAGTAAATCTAGAAAAATCATCTACAATTACCAAACAATATTTGCTTCCTACTAGAGATGGAGTACTATGGCAATCAAATAAATTCAAGTGTAATAGCTCTAAAGGTAAGAAAGTGCTAGTTAAGGTTTTACCTTTGTGTGATGATTTAGATTGCTTACCCTCTTAGCATGCATCACACATCTTAGTCTTTTCATACTTGATCATGGGGAGCCCCTTCACCAACTCCTCTTTTGCCCTCTTGCAATATTCTTCATATTGATGTGCCCAAGTCGCCGGTGCTACAACCATCCTTCTTCTTCTTTAGATATGAGACACTAGGAAAATTGTTAGAAGCATAAGCAAGATTAAGGTAATAGAGGTTAGCTTCTCTATACCTTCTAGCATAATACTTTCGGAGCCATTTTGTCTAATTAAACTCTATCTAGCATAAAACTCAACCCTATACCCGACATCACAAAGTTGACTTACACTAAGTAAATTAAACTCCATACCCTTAATCAAAAGAACATTATGGACAGTGATTGTAGGAGATACCTCAATGGTGCCCCTACCAATTATTTTGAGTTTTCCGCTATTTCCGAATGACACGGTTCCTTCCCTTAAATAGCTAATGGTGGAGAATTTGCTCACATCTCCGGTCATATGTCTTGAACACCCGCTATCTACAATCCACATTTTTGAGGCTTCCTTCACCTTCACCTATACAACACGGAAAAGATAAGCTTTTGGTACCCAAATATTAGTTCCACAAGAATCATTTAAATATTTCTTTGGTACCCAAGCCTTCTTTGCATTTTCCTTACCACCTTGTCTCCTAGCGGCACCCTTTCTACCCATAAGTGAAACAAATGCTACCTCCTTGGTTTTTGGCCTATAACTTATCCCGGCTTTGTTATACACGGCTCTTTGGCTATTTATGATCATATCAAGGTTGCTAGAGCCTACTTGAAATTTCCTAAGTGCCTTGGTTAGGTCTTCTACCTTTTCCCTTAGCTCCTTATTTTCTTTTTTCAAACATGAATCATTTGACATGGTAGAGGAAACATGCAAATTGCCCTTAAGTTTCATAGATTCTAATTTGAGCATGCAAACTTCATTTTTCAATTCTTTAACTTTTCTCCTAGCCTTAGCCAAATCATCATTTGTACTAGTAATAATTTTGACAAGAGTAGAGGAGGATAAGCTATATACCTCACTTATTGATACATCGGATTCGGATGATGAGCCTTCACTTTCATCTTCACTACTTGAACTCCTCTCATCTTCGGATGACTCCAAGTTGTCCACTCCCAGTGCGAAGTGTAACACATGATCTTCTTATTCTTCCTCCGAAAATGATGCATCGTCCCAAATAGCTTTTAGGTTTGTGACACTCTTCCCTTTTTCTTTTGACGTCCTCTACTCACTCTTCTTTTTCTCCTCCTTCTTTTCTTTCTTCTCTTTAATTGTGGGCACTCATTCTTCATGTGACCCTCTTGATGGCAATTGTAGCAAATAATGTCCTTCCCTTTGCTCTTGCTTCTTGACCCTTTTCTACCATAAGACTTGTTAGAAAAACTTTTAAAAACTCTTCTTATTCTCCTTACCATGTAGGCTTCTTGGTCACTATCCATGGAGGCACTAGACTCCTCCGACTCGGATGATGAGGAGTAGATGATCTTCTTCTTCTCCTTCTTCTTTTTCTTTTTCTTTTCTACAATAAATGCTACACCTTTTTTTTTAGAAGAAATGTTAGCTTGCTCATGTAACTCAAATTCACAAAACAAATCATCTAACTTTACCGTAGAGAGATCCCTTGATACTTTGTAGGCATCAACCATTGATGCCCATAATGTAGTCCTAGGGAATGATTGTAGAACATACCTCACGAGATCTTGGTTCTCATCCTTTTCACCAATTACATGGAGCTCGTTGATTATTTCATTGACCCTTCCATGTAATTGGCTTACCATCTCGTTCGCCTTCATTAAGAGTGTTGGATCGAGAGAATACGATAGAGGGGGACGTGAATATCGTAAAACCGTTTCAGATTAGATTGAGAGAAATTACGCAGGGGAAATAAAAAAACAAACGCGAACACAAGGTTTTTTACTTGGTTCGGAGTCGCGGTCGGCTCCTACTCCAAAGCCCACGGTCCTTGACCGTTTACTGCGGGCAATTCTATAATCGCACAAGTTATTACAAAAAGTTATACAGTAATAGTGCAGTAAAAAAATACAATTATGCTCTTTGTTACTGACGCCCGGAGTAGATTGTTCTTTGGTGCGGAGGGTCGTCGTCGGTGCTTGAATCTCGAGATCAGAGGTATCCGGAGCAGAGCACTTGAGTCGAAGAGCGTAGAAGCGTTGGAAGAATTGATGTTGAAGCCTTAGAGGTCGAGCCCCTTTTATAGTGCATCTGGGGGCGCCCTGGACGTCGAGGGCGCCCTCCACGTGTCTCTGGATCCGCAAACCCTTATCCGGAACTCGGCCAGCCCTTATCCCTCCAGGATCGGGCTCGGAGTTTGACGAAGGCGCCCGGGACACAGGGGGCGCCCCGGTTGACTTGGTCTTGCTGGCTTCGCGGATGTCTTTGCTTCGATTGCTGGCTGACTTGGACCCAGGGCGCCCGAGGCATCCGGGACGCCCGAGACCATGGGGGCGCCCGGGAGCTTGAGGGCGCCTGCCCCAGTGAGCTTCCGAAGCGTTACTTGCTTAGCTTGTCTTGCCTTCACCTTGGGGGCACCCGGGACCTCCAGGGCGCCCTGCCCAGCTATCTACCCCTCTCCTTTGGGGCGTTCTGAGCTGCAGAAACTCGTTCCTTTGGTTCTGCATCCAGGGTTAATACCAAACAAAATAAAGCAAGAATATTAGGTTTATACAGCCTTAGCTATCTTTGTTCTGACTTTGGGTCTCCAAAATAGAACCCTAGGTCAAACCGACGTCTACTGTTCCCTCGACGGGGAACGCGCCCTCACCTACTCCTCTCAGGAGAATTTACCTGTTGCCAATCGACTCCTCTGGTTGGACTTTTTCCCAGCAGTCCTTCGCCAGGTGCCTAGCAGTCCTTCGCCAGGTCTTCGTTACTAAGCAGTCCTTCGCCTGGTGCCTAGAATTCCTTCGCTAGGGCTTTGTTACCAAGCAGTCCTTCGCCTGGTGCCTAGCAATCCTCCGCTAGGTCTTCGACTCCTAGCAGCCCTTCGCCAGGTCTTAGGGTTTCGATGCCTAGCGGTCCTTCGTTAGGTGCCTAGCAGTCCTTCACTAGGACTTCAATCTGTACATTCAAGTAACATGTTAGATAAAAATAACATCTTAACTTTTGAATCCTTTGCCGTTATCAAAACCCAGGTTTGACTTGGGTGCTGTCTGCACCAACAATCTCCCCCTTTTTGATTTATGGCAACCCGGTTCAAAAAGTTAAGTTAATAACAAACAAGTGAAATACCAGTTTAGTTTCCTCTCCCTGGAAGGAATCTCCCCCTAGGTTTTTCAAAGGATTGTGTGGTTTAAAAAATTTCTAAGTCTAAAAATGGAATTAATTTTTTAACACTTAGACCATTTTTCAAAAGAAGTTTTAGAAAATATTTTCCAAAAAATTTAGTTGGGCACTTGGAAAATTTATTCTTAGAACCTTTACACTTAGACAAATTTTCAAGTCAATAACTTAGAAAGTTTTCTAAACATCTTATAAAGTTTTTATTACAAAATTTTTTTTCAATCTCTTTAGTACTTTAAAAACTTTATACTTAGAGACTTTAGAGAAGTTTAAAAATAAGTACTTAGAGAAAAAACATCTTAGGTCAAGTACTTAGAAATAGTTTTTGAAAACATCGCTTAGATGATTTTACTTTTTGAAGAAAGGATAAAGTTTTGAAAAAATTTTAATTATGAAAAAACAAAATTAATAAAATTTAATTTTCAAATCTTCACTCCTTTCCAATCTCTCCCCCTTTGCCATATATCAAAAGAAACAAAGCAATATAGCAAAAAAAACAAAAAAATTGCATAAGAGTATAGCACAAGAATAATGTGTGTACTGAACCAATTCAAGGTATAAATTTGGACCAAATCAATTTGAATTATCTCGTTCGGGTCCTGTCTAACCCAATTAGCTACTTACTAACTGTTATAAACAGTAGTTTTTGCTAGGGTTAGTCAAGTTAAGTGTTTTGTTCAAGTTAGATTTTCTAAGCTTGACACTTAACCTGATTACTGTTTAATTTGTATTTAGTGCCCCAATTACTGCAGATGTACTGACTTAAAGCATCTTGAATTAAGGCAAAGACCTAAGCATCTCAACTCATTCTAGGTTATCAGTCAAAAGTACCCTAAGGTGCTTGTGAGATGCTGGCTTCTAGATCTATAGGTGCATGCAGTTCTAGGATTGGGGCCTAAGCTAATTCCATTTGCGAAAAAGCCCTAGTTTTGAAGGGGGTAATTTTTCTTAAGAAAAACTAATTCGAAAAATGATTTTGCAAATTAAGTAGAAACTGATTTTAAAATCAAGTAATAAAACAGTTTTAAGAAAAAACAGAAGTAGAGTAAGTCTATTCTACCAAGCATAATCACTGATAAAGATCAGATAATCAAGAAAAGCAACTAGTTAACTAGATAAGTCAACTGGTCAAAGCGAGGACCAGCACAGTCATACCATAGTCAAATACAAGTCAACCCTACTAAGTTGGGGTAGTCAACTAGTCAATAGTACAATGCCAATCTAAACTAGGAGGAGGGACCGGGACGATCAGATGAGCTGGGCTGCCAGGATCGAAATAGCGACATCATCTCATGATATCGTGCGTCGCTAATCTCTCGATCGGCTCTGCGGGCATCCATATACTCAGCGTGATTAGCTTCTACTTCTTCCCAAAGACTGTGTACCTCTGTCCGAAGTAGAGCTATCGTCTCGGCAGTCGTCGGAGGTGGAGGCTCGTCTATCTGCTCTCGAATCTCGGCCGCCAGATCTGCGACATCGACCTCTATCTCCTCATCAGAGTCGATCTGAGGCCCGGCTCGCTGACGTCTCCACGACAAAAACCCGGTACCCGAGACCTCTATGCTTGCTAGGGAAAAATTCCTAAAACCTATCTCATCAAACTCAGTCATTGTGGTCATCTCTCCATCGGTGATGTTACGACCGTGATGATGAAGAATGGAGGTGATGATGTGGCAGTAAGGGGTGCGTACTCGCCCCTGAGTGGTAACACTGGACGCGTATAGAATCGTGTGAAACATGTGTAGTCCAATGTCGATATCTAGATGATGGATCAATGCGTATAGTAGGAAGGTATGAAATGGTCGCATGGTCGCGACGTCCCTAGTGGATAAAGGTAGAATGCAGCGGACTAGAACTCTATAAAGACATAATCCTGGACCTGAAGATCAACAGACTAAAATCGTCTGGCCAAAGGGTTTCTAACATCCCTATAAATGTAGGAGTATAGAGTGTCTAGGTCAATGTGAGAGTAGGGAGCATCAAAGAGAGGATCTCTGGGAGGATAACAGCAGAAGGTGGACTGACAAAGTCGTAGTCCAAGAAATCGATTAAGCAGCGAGGGAGTTATTGTCAAGGGCATCCCTTGAACTGTGGTGACAAACGTAAGGTCATTCTGTCTAACTATGTTGTTGTAGAATTCTGCACATAGGGTTGTGTTAATGTGATGAGTGCAAAAAACAAGGTTGTCTAGTTGGTAAAAGTTGATAACATTCATGGCCACTGGACAAGATTGAGTGAAGTATTGCCTATTTAGGTAACTAGTTTTGATGGGTTTATTTGTTGTCCTAGCAAACTTGTTGCAAAGTTCCAAGGTTGGGAACCTAGGGTCGGGGCTAGGTTCGGTACCGGGGTTTGATTGGTTTGCTCGGCGTTTTCTAAGATAAGAAGCATGTGTTTAAAAGAAAGGAATTAAGAAAAATAATTTTTAAATGCGTAAGAAAATTCATACCTAGTGTAACGCCCGCTTTTTTTTTTAAGCGGCGTTACGCTAAACATACATGTGCATATGTAACATCTTAATGCAGTGGAATAACTAGTACTTAAATCATATACACATGTCTGGGTTATCATTCATGGACATGGTGACATTATGCTTAACATACTACTAGCATACCTAACATCATGACATCAACTTTCCATAACTTATTCATAAGCATTTCAGGTAACATATTATCAGCATGCATAGCATCATGATATCAACTTTCCTTGACTTATTCATAAGCATTTCAGGTAGCAAGTAATTTATCCATAACTTCACGAATAGTAAGTTGTTTCTTAGGCATAACTATCATAAGTCGAGCATAACCCAAAGTAAGCATTGTCAGATCATAAAACAAGCAATAAGTGAAACGAGAGGGTTTCTTGGCCATGCCACTACTACACATCCATGTTCTAGCCTCTCCTGCTGCTTCCCTAGAAATCTCTTGCTTGATCTGCGGTATAAGAAAATAAGACTATAAGCACGGAGGCTTAGTAAAACCCTTTTCCTACTCACAAAATCCATATGTCGTATAAACATGAACATAATGCTTCAATCTTACATATCATAGCATACTTCTTATCATGAACATTTACACAATCATGGCATCATCATTTTAGCATAAACATAAATAAAATCATGGCATCTGAATTTAGCATGTACATCGATATCGTGGCATCATACTTTAGCATGAACATAAACATAATCATGGCATCATAATTAACATGAACATAAACATAAACATGGCATCATAATTAACATGAACATAAATATAATCATGGCATCATAATTACATGAACATAAACATAATCATGGCATCATAATTACATGAACATAAACATAATCATGGCATCATAATTACATGAACATAAACATAATCATGGCATCATAATTAACATGAACATAAACATAATCATGACATCATAATTAACATGAACATAAACATAATCATGGCATCATAATTACATGAACATAAACATAATGTATAACATGGATGGATGCATGGGCAAATGCATATATCATAAGAATGCTTAGTTTAAAATCATACTTTTAAATACTTAAACATAATCATAACATTCGTTGGGGCCCTGGCTTGTACCACATTCATTCATCATATCCGCGCATCCCTAAGTAAATACGAGGTAGCTAATCTCGACCTACTAGGGTAAGGACAGCTTTATCGGTAGTCCTGAACCGTAAGGACAGCTTCATCGGTAGTCCCGAACCGTGGACAGCTTCATCGATAGTCCAGAACCGTGGACCTTATTCAGGTCCGGTACAAGCCCATTCTTAAAATAAAATACTTTCACATGCTTCTTCATTCACAAAACATATATAGCATATTCATTCATTCTTAATGCTTAACATCATCATTATGCCTTGAAGGCATGAACCTTATTTCATTCATCATTCTCATTCCATATCACCATTATGCCTTGAAGGCATGAACTTTAACTTCATTCATCATTTCATCCATAAACAAGACATGCATACATATCATTCATAAACCTTGGCATACATTCATATTATTCATAAATCATGGCATGCATACATATCATTCCTAAATCATGACATACCTACATAATTAGCATCTTAATTCATAAAAACATGCATGGTCATGGTACATGGAAAAACATGCCTAGGTCCTTTCATACATGATACATTTCCTTGGGTTCATGGCACATGTCTAAACATTTATGAATCATCATTACAAGTGACCTAACATATAATTCATGACACATAAGCTAGGGTTTCAATTGGCATAAACATTCTTCCAACATACTTAAACATCTATATACATCATAGTACCCTACAAACATGCATCCTTGTGGTCTTAACCCAACCCAAACCCTAAATCTTGGGAGTTGGCCGAAAGTTCCTTGGCATGAAACTCCACCATTCAATCAATAGGAAGGGTTCCATAAGTAAAAGAACACCCATACATTACATACAAGACCATAGGGAGCCATTAAACCCCATGATTGGAGTAAATCCTAAACCCTAGCCCCACCTTGGGACCTTGGCCAAAACCCTAATGGGTCACCATCACATGAATAAATTCATAAAGTTGCAAATTTTACATCCTATAACTTACATATACTTCCATAGGAAAACATTTGAACCCTTGCTTGGAATTAACCCTAACCTCTTGCCCTAAAACCCATCTTGGCCGAAAGTTACTAGGGCCTTAAATCATGAAAAACTTTCACTTAACCCCTATTAACATCTCTTACCACATAAGAAAACATAAGGAACAATATTAAAGAGTTGGATCCAAACCAAACCATAGAAACCTATGGTGGCCGAAACCCTTGGTAGCCCTAACTTTGGTGTTTCTTCATACATAGTTCAAACAATTTCTTGTATCATGAAAATAACTCAAAAACCATTATACCACAGGTGAGGGAGTTTTACCTTGGGTTATCTTGGTTTTTAGACCTTAAAAAGGGAAGATGATGAAGACCTTGTTGTCCCTTGATCACCCTTAGCCCTTGTAGCCTTATAGATGACCCTTAGCTCTTGAAGATTGAGCCCTCTTGTGAAGTTTTCCAAAGGAAAACTCTCCTTGAAGTTTCGGCTAGAGTGAGGGAGGAGGAAGAAGAAAGGTGGAATTGATGGAAAGAAGAAAGTAACTCCCAAGCCCCCTCTTTATAACACATTAAGGAGGGCAAGTGAAGAGTCATGGTGGATGACCCTTCATTTTTCCTAAGTCTTAACCACAATCCACTTCATTTCCTCATAACACTCCCTTGCTAGGTGAATTGGTTAGAGCATGCATGGTTGTACAAGAGGTCCAAGGTTCAATCTTTGGTGCATGCACTAATTTTTGTATTTTATTTTTATTTTATTTTTTATTATTTCAAAAATCCCTTAAAAATTCCCCCATAATTATGTTAATATTTCTTATTAAAACCTCTTTATATTTATATTAATTTTTACTTAAAATTTACCAATAATTATGGTACTAGAAAGCCCATATAAAGCCCATTAGTGCTTATTTTTCCCAATTTAAATGAGAAAATATGGATTTGTAGGCTAAAATTCGTATTAATATTTCTAGGTCGCTCGGAAAATTATCTAGTCATACTCAATATTTTAAAGAAAATATTATGAGAATTTTCCGGGTCGTTACACCTAGTACCTGTTCGGGGAGGCATGGTCAAGGTTGAGGGAGCAAGAGAGTCACTTGGGGGGTGTTAGGTCACCTTGGAAGGAGAAGAGTTGGAGAAGAGAGGTGTTTTGGGTGTGGCAAAATGAGGAGGTTCGGGTGGCTTATATAGGTGTTTTAGCTCGGGCGCCCGGGAGCTCCCAGGCGCCCGGGTCAGATGGTCATTGCTTTTAGCAATATCCTGCTGCTGGATGGGGGCGCCCGTGATGGCCCGGGTGCCCTAGTCAGAAAGGGATGGTAGCTTTGCTGCCTTTGACTGGTCCTGAGGGCGCCTGTAAGGGTCTGGGTGCCCTAGTTAGGATGACATGGCAGCTTTTCTACCTTGAACGAATTGAAAGAGGTGGGTGGGGGCGCCCGATGAGTCACGGGCACCCGTGCTGTGTAGGATTTGACAATTTAGATGTATTGTTTGACTATCTTGACCATGGATTGACTACTTTGACCATGGTTTGACTACATTGACCATGGTTTAACTACTTTGACCATGGTTTGACTATTATTCGGTCAACTCCATTCTAAACTACAGGATTTAATGTTTGTATTAAACAACAATACAGGTTTTAAATGAATTTCAGCTAAGTTAAATTTTACCATCTCACCCATTCTAAAGTTGTCAATCACGTTAGCCTTATGGGTTTTTGTGAGATAGGTTTTGAATAGACAGAATTATTTTGAAAAATCATGGTTTATTTCGAAAAAGTTAGATTAATATTGAAGGCAATTTGTTTTGAATTTATTTTGAAAACGAGTGTTTGAATCTACAATTAACTGAACATTTGTGTTAGATTTGAATTTGACAAAGAATAATTTGAATTTGAATTTCAAAAATTGGCTTCCAGGTCTTAGCGAGGCACTAGGCCTTCTTTGGCCGTAGCCTTATTGGATCATCAACCCTTTCCTTGACAAAGCCTTTTAATGAAATTTCATTTTCAAAAATTACTTTTTGAAAAATTCTGGTCTAACTAGTTTGGGTCTTGGATCGGTAACTTCGGCTAGTTTCACCAGTCTAAAGAGACCAAGTAGTGTATACTTGACCTTATTAGAAGAGGTTTCCCTAACGTACTATCATCTCACCGCCACCCAATACTAGGTTATTCAAATTTCAGTTAATTGGTTCAGTCCTTAATCTAACCAGTCCTAAATCTAAGGATGATAAATTATAGAAAATAAATAAACAAGCAATCATGCAATTTAAAACAAAAATAGAAATTTATCTAACTATGAAAATTATTTTTAATTTGGCTCCCCCTGGACTAAAGCCACGATAATGGTTTGGCAAGATGTGAATCTTGTCCTTGGAGATCCAATACTAATTTGATCCAGTTTGTTTGTTCAGGCACAGTTTGGGTACCTATGCCTGAATTTTAGGTCGAGACTGATTCAGTACAGCATAGTATGATCTTTGTCTAGACTTGGTTCGATAGCCTAACCCGGATCGATTTAGAACCGACTTCTGTTTTCCAAGGATCATGTCAAGACCCTTGGAACCAGAAGTGAATCGTTCTAAGGCTGCTTTAAGGTCCTTGACTTGAGTTTTCAAGGAGGAGTTCTCTTTCTCAAGTTTTTCAACTTGAGTAGAGGTTCCTTCTTGAACCTTCTCAGTTAAATATCTAGAGTCAGCTCTCTCTTTAAGGAGTTTTACTTCCTGTCGGAGGGACTCAACTCGGATTTTGGCTTTCGCCAAGTCGCGAGAAAGATGCGCAATTAATTCGGATAATTGACTTTTAGAAAACCCACTCACAGTGATTTCACCATCCTTTGAAAACGTGAGGTTTCCGTCTTCCGGCTCCGATTCTGATTCAGTTTCAATTTCTTCCGAGGCAGTCAAAGCGAGCAGGTTTGATTGTGGGGCCTCTTCTTCTTCTTCGGACGAGGATTCGTCCCCCGTTGCCTGAAGGGCCTTCTTCTTTCTTGTCTTCTTTGTTTCCATCAGATTGGGGCATTCCGTCTTGTAGTGACCCTTCTTTTTGCATTCGTAACAGGTCACATTTGGTTTGTTCTTCTCATTTGAAGGTTCAGCTGGTTCCTCGTTTCTTCGGCTGGCTTTCCTTCTGATGGTCTGGTTTTTTTGTTCTTTGTAGTAGTCCCGAGCTAGCCGAACCAGCTTAGGTCGATCTCCTTTGCTTTCTTCTGAGTCTGAGTCTGAATCAGACTCGGGTGCAGGTTGAGGTTTCTTCTTGGTCACCTTTCCAGTTTTACCTGCAACAAAAGCAATGTCTTTCTCGGCCAGATTACAGTTAGTCTGTTCATGTAATTCGAGTTCCGAAAATAATTCATCTAGTTTAATTTTAGACAAATCCCGTGAAACTTTGTACGCATCTACCATAGATGCCCACAAAGTATTTCTAGGGAAGGCGTTAAGAGCATACCTGATCAGGTCATGGTTCTCTACCTTGTGACCAATGGTGTGTAAACTGTTCATCAGCTCCTGAATCCTGGCATGGAGCTGAGCTGCAGATTCACTGTCGTTCATCTTGATTGTATACAGCTTGTTCAGCAGAAGGTCCCTTTTGCTGATTCGGGTGTCGGAAGTTCCTTCGTGTAATTCAACTAGCTTACCCTAGAGTTCCTTTGCACTGTTGAATGGACCCACCCAGTTCAGCTCCTCTTTGGTTAGGCCGCATTAGAGTGTTTGGGTTGCTTTAGCATCAGCCTCGATTTTTCTTTTGAGTGAGACGTCCCATTCGGTGTAGGGTTGTGGCACTCTTTCAGAATTTCTGGGGATTTTCAGATCGGATTGGATAATTATCCACATGTCCACCTGAGTTTTCAGGTGGACTTCCATCCTACTCTTCCAGTAGGAGAAATCCTCCCCACTAAAGAGTGGTGGTGTGGCGGTACTGAAGCCCTCTTGCATGTCCATTTAGGAATTACTGAGAAGAAAGAGAAAAAAATGTCCCAAGACTTGGTCTTGGATTAGCAATGCGGGAAGAGAAAAGAAAATTTTATCGAGTGGTGTTGCACCAACCTCAATTAACGAAACAAATTCGATTAAAAGAAATTCGAAGAAAAAATCAAAAAAAATCTCAAATTGGTGGTTGCACTAAATTTGAGCTTCCCCGCTCTGATACCACTTATTGGATCGAGAGAATACGATAGAGGGAGGGTGAATATCGTAAAACCGTTTCGGATTAGATTAAGAGAAATTACACTGCAGAAATAAAAAAACAAACGCGAACACAAGGTTTTTTACTTGGTTCGGAGTCGCAGTCGGCTCCTACTCCAAGGCCCACGGTCCTTGACCGTTTACTGCGGGCAATTCTATAATCGCGCAAGTTATTACAAAAAGTTGTACAGTAATAGTACAGTAAAAAAATACACTTATGCTCTTTGTTACCGACGCCCGGAGTAGATCGTTCTTTGGTGCGGAGGGTCGTCGTCGGCGCTTGAATCTCGAGATCGGAGGTTTCCGGAGCAATGCGCTTGAGTCGAAAAGCGTAGAGGCATTAGAAGAATTGATGTCGAAGCCTTAGGGGTCGAGCCCCTTTTATAGTGCATCTGGGGGTGCCATGGACATCGGGGGCGCCCTCCACGTCTCTCTGGATCCGCAAACCCTTATCCGGAACTCGGCCAGCCCTTATCCCTCCAAGATCGGGTTCGGAGTTTGACGGGGGCGCCCGGGACACAGGGGGCACCCCAGTTGACTTGGTCTTGCTGGCTTCGCGGATGTCTTTGCTTCAATTGCTGGCTGACTTGGACCCAGGGCGCCCGAGGCATCCGGGGCGCCCGGGACCATGGGGCGCCCGGGAGCTTGAGGGCGCCTGCCCCAGTGAGCTTCCGAAGCGTTACTTGCTCAACTTGTCTTGCCTTCACCTTGGGGGCGCCCGGGACCTCTAGGGCACCCTACCCAGCTATCTGCCCCTCTCCTTTTGTAGCGTTCTGAGCTGCAGAAACTCGTTCCTTTGGTCCTGCATCCAGGGTTAATACCAAACAAAATAAAGCAAGAATATTAGGTTTATACAGCCTTAGCTGTCTTGGTTCTGACTTTGGGTCTCCAAATGGAACCCTACCCTAGGTCGAACCGACGCCTACTGTTCCCTCGACGGGGAACGCGTCCTCACCTACTCCTCTCAGGAGAATTTACCTTTTGCCAACCGGCTCCTCCGGTTGGACTTTTGCCCAGCAGTCCTTCGCCAGGTGCCTAGCCGTCCTTCGCCAGGTCTTCGTTACCAAGCAGTCCTTCGCCTGGTGCCTAGCATTCCTTCGCTAGGGTTTTGTTACCAAGCAGTCCTTCGCCTGGTGCCTAGCAATCCTTCGCTAGGTCTTCGACTCCTAGCAGCCCTTCGCTAGGTGCCCAGCAGCCCTTCGCCAGGTCTTAGGGTTTCGATGCCTAGCGGTCCTTCGCTAGGTGCCTAGCAGTCCTTCGCTAAGACTTCAATCTGTACACTCAAGTAACATGTTAGATAAAAATAACATCTTAACTTTTAAACCCTTTGCCGTTATCAAAACCTAAGTTCGACTTGGGTGATGTCTGCACCAACAGAGAGCGATTGTAGTTTGGTAACCAAGAGGTCCTTCTTTGATCTTCTCGACTCATTTGATCCTTCATTGAGTTCGACAAGCTTCTCCCAAAGTTCCTTTGCGCTCTTGAAAGGCCCCACCTTGTTGAGTTGCTCTTTTGACAATCCACATTTAAGCGTTGTGGTTACCTTCGCATTTGCTTGCGCCTTCTTCATGATTTCCTTTGTCCAAGCCCTCATTGGTAGTGGCTCTACTTTTTCATTGACTGGTGCATCGAAGCCATCTACAATACTCATCCAATTTTCAATATCGTTCATCAAATAGTACTCCATCCTACCTTTCCAATAGGCGAAGTCATTTCCGTCGAAGAATGGTGGCATTATGGTGTTATAGTCCTCTTGAATCGCCATTTCTTGATACTCCGATCGACGGTGAGTTCTCCCGAAGCGAATCGGCTTTGATACCAATTGTTAGATCGTGGCGCTTGCAAGAGGGGAGGGGGGTGAATAGCAATTTTCTTGAACTTTCTCTACAAGAAGGTTAGCACAATACAAACAATATAATGAAAAATATGAAAACCAATGCTAACACCGAGAGTTTACTTGGTATCCACCTCCGAGAGGTAACTAATCCAAGGATCCACACGCGAGCACACTCTCCACTATAAAAAGCCTCCTTCAAGGTGGAGAAAACCTTTACAAGGTGGTCCTCTTCCTCTTACAAAATGGAATTGAGAATGAGAGGAAAAGTAGGAGATTTTTTGCACTAACAACATTTTGGTACCCCCTAGAACCGTACCTTTGTTGTGCCAAAAAGTCACCCTTTAAATAAGAGTAAAGGACAACTCCTAGAGTCAACCAGCCCGACACCAGTCGACTGCCCCTGGGGTAGTTGACTGGTCTAGCCTTAATTGCTAGCCAACGGCTAGTTTTCGGGGTTATCAATCGACTGCCCCTGGGGCAGTCGACCAGTCCAGGGTCAAAAACATTCTGTGAGTTTGAGATCTTGCAAGCAGTCGACTGCCTTTCTCTCAGTCGACTGCCCAGCTTATACAAATTCTCTTCCTCACTCCGAAGACCCTCCTTCACATGTGCCTTCAAGTACACTCCCTTGGCTTGCCCCTTGAAGTCTTCTTCGACTGACTATCGTCCCTCGGATGCGCACACAAGCCTTCCCTTGGCTTGCCTCCAAGCCACCCTTCACGTGTGCCCTTTGAAGTCCACTTCCCAGCTTGCCCTTGGAGTCCTCTTCCCTCGGCTCTCGTCCCTCAGATAAGTCCTCCATGTGTGATTCTCCAAGTCTTGCAAACTCAATCACACATATCAAATAACAAGATAACACCCTAACCTTAACCATGTTGATACACACATCAAAACCATGATCTTCCCGATCATCCTTGGGTCGATTGCCCCAACACATGATGTATTCCACGTATTTATGTTGAGGAGTTATGTACCGGATCCTTCCCATGTACTGTCAGATGTCTTAGTTCCACATCAGCCTGACGTGTCTTACGAGGAGATTCCTGTGTGAATTTTGGGTCATCGGGAGCGTCAGTTGAGGAACAACACAATCCGGATGGTTAATGTCGGATGGCAACATCACTCAGACGAGGAGGCTACTTGGGAGCTTGAGGATGTCATCCGAGCTCGCTACCCCCACCTGTTCACTTGAAGTATGTATGGTCAGTTACTGTTCAGTATTTTATAACTGCATACTTCTTGATAGCTGATGGGGTTGAGCACCCCGTGGCTGACACGTGAACTGAAAAAGCTATGTAACAAGATCAACCGAGTCTGGATGATTCTCTTTACGTGGCGCCTGAGGCCCCCTCGGGAAGGTGGGTTCCCGAGAACACCACGAACAGGCATACCCTGGAGACCGACCCGGGAAGACGCACGCCCGAGATCACATCGGGAGGTCAGGTCCCCGAGACCACCTCGGGAAGGTAAATGCCCGGGACCCCCCTCCCCCCCTGTCCGGGCCAAAAAAAACCCAGAGATGATCACCTCGAGGTAGCGGAGCCCAAGAAGCACTCGACCTCAAGTAACGGTCCCCCTTTCTTCGAATCTATGGATAATCATCACGTATAATCACGGGATGATCATGACCCGTAATACACGGCCATTAACGCCGTCATTATCGGAACTGTCTAGATTTCAAAGTGGTGACGACTGTTACAAGGGTTATCCAATAACCAAAGATCGAGGGGATGTGGTGAAGATCGTGAAGACATGTATGACTGTCGCCTCAGGTATAAAAGGTACTTTAACCCCTCCGGTAAATGGGGTTACACACTCTCTAACTTAAGAATCTTCTTCTTGCTTTCTTCCATCTCCTATACTGAGGCACTGACTTGAGCGTTGGAGTGGGCTCCATCGGACAACCTCTGACATGTTCTCATTAACGCTCGTGTTATTCTTGCAGGGTGAGAGTTCTTCCTCTAGTGTTAGCATCCGCGTGGGCTGAACCCTGGTGACTGACCGACGACGTCGATTCCTTCCGGAACACGTTTGGCGTCGTCTGTGGAAAACCAGTAAAGCACCAGAAGGAGCACCGATGGCAGAGCCGGTGGGACTATCCATCATCTTGACGAAAGAGGAACTAGATCGCTTGGTGGGCAACACCATCAAAGGGGTGCTCGAGCAACACCAAATCGAGTAGGCCGCTTCACTGCGAGGTGTTTCTGTGCGAGAGGAGATCCCCAAAATCTCCATCTCTCACCCTTGTTAGTGATATGAGAGAAGTGTCCTAAGGCAATCGCCTTATGATTGTAAAACATTTATATTAATAAATAATAATTCACTATTTGAGTATACATGCTTGTGTATTTGATTGGGATCTTAAACTCATCTACTGAATGTCGGCAATACAACTCACAGCATAGAGAATTTGTGATGAGATCACAACTAGTGATTATCTCTAAATGCGCAAATGTGAAGTATTGAAAATATCCCTAGTCGATGAATTGATAAAAACGGACACTATCAATTCTGTTGAGACTAGCATGGGTTATTCTCTAATCAGCTGATTCTCACTGGCTGGTGACATTGGGATGTCCGGAGATAAACATGGATGCTAGTTAAGGGAACTAGTTCATTGGAGTGACTAGCTGAAAGACTTCATATATGAATCTACATGTAGATATGTCAATGAAGTTCTTACTGCGGCTTAAGTGCGATGTTCCTTTGACTTGCGGTGTTCAAGTCGTCTTGGTCATGGAGACTTATACTTTAACATCTTAAGCAAGCATCTCCAAGGAGGTGTGGACCCAGGATGATTGGGTATAAGCCGAAGTGCCCGAAGACGTTTGAACAACCTACAAAGGATTCACCACTCCTTGCGAGGAGATGTATACCTAGGCCTATCGTCGGATTGTTACTCAAAAACCTCTGGCCAGAGTATATCATGTTTAGAGTGTGAGTCTCTAAAATACATGAGAGTAATTAGAAATCCAAAGGACGAGAAAGACACTACTTGGGCTAGGTGTGACGTAGTCAGCCTAGTGGGGACTGACACCATAGACCGTGTCCTGAACCAAGTGGGTATAAGGTGGTGAAGGGAATGGGGCACGATTCATTAGAGCTGCTGAAGGGTTTCAGAATAATTTCTTCTGGGGTCAAACCGTTGATCTTTCGATTAATTGGGGATCATGATGTACTACTAGGTGCCACTCATGATCGTTCTATAATTTGTTGATTATAGACGGCCAACATAAATCGAAAGCCTATTTAGTCACACACACTACGAGTAATCCGAGGGATTTAAAATGAGTTGAAAATTGAATTTTCCGATCAAGAGAAATAAGTCGAATCTGAGTTAATCAGAGGCGCAATGGAAGCTAAAAATGGCTAAGTCTTTTGAAGGCTTTTTGGGCGAATTAAATGAGTTTAATTCGCGTTGGTTCGGCTCAGTTTGGGCCGGCCAAAGAGGGTGCCAACCCTCCTTGGTTGGCCGGCCACAATAGAGGGAGAAAACCAATTAATTTTGGTTTAATTAATAAAATAGATCTAGCGCGATTTATTTTATAAATTATGGATAAATAAATTTATATAAAGAAATTTATATAAATAAATTTATAGAAATTTATTCTTTTTATGGAAGTTAAAATAATCCATGAAATGGTTTATTTTAATTTTATAAAATCAATTATGAATTGATTTTTCCATAATAAGAAAGTTTATAAATTTCTTATAAAATTTATTCCATAATAAATGGAGAGATTAATTAGTTTTATTATAAAGTTAGTTATAATAAAACTTGGTAATTCATAAGAGAATTTATATGATAAATTTCTTATGATAAACTAATTAGTTTTATTATAAAGTTAGTTATAATAAATCTTGATTTAAACGGAATAATTCATAAGAGAATTTATAGGATAAATTTCTTATGATAATTAATTAGTTTTATTATAATGTTAGTTATGATAAAATTCATAAGAGAATTTATAGGATAAATTTCTTATGATAACTAATTGGTTTTATTATAAAGTTAGTTATAATAAAACTTGGTTTAAACGGAATAATTCATAAGAGAATTTATAGGATAAATTTCTTATGATAACTAATTCCGTTAATTCCGTTAATTCTGTTAAGAGGAGACTTGGCAAGGGAGATGCTACTATATAAAGGAACCAAAGGCAAGCCCTTAATTCCAATTGAGTTGTCAAGAGAAGTAGCTCCCTCTCTTTCTCTTCTCCCCTACCTTAGGGTCGGCGCCCTCTTCACCAATTAGGGCCGGCGCCCCTTCCACAAGCTAGGGCCGGCGCAACTCCTCCCATAGAAGGTGGTTGCCGTGAGCTTCAAGAAGAAGAAGAAACGAAGCAAGAAGAAGAAGAAGCGGATAGCGACTCCTCTCTTCTCGGAATTCGATTCCGTTTTCTTGGTGGTTAGTTTCCTTTTCTTCTCTTGATCTTCTTTGTTGTGCCTATAGAGAATCTAGTAGTTCTCGTCGGCACAAAACTCGTGACTTTGCGAAGTCATCCCGAAGAGAACTCGGCGTGGACGCGAATAGAGGCGAAGCTTCCAAGGGACGCTACGGTTGGATCTCGTCCCTTTCTTCGAGTTACGCGAGGTACTTGGTAAATTAGTTTACTATTCCGCAAAGTTTTATTTTATGATTATGTCAACACACCATAAGATTGCATGCTAGATACGAAGTTAAAATAATTTAGGAAATTATTTTATGCAAATTCTTCCGCTGCACGTAAAAATTTAAAATTTTACGAACTCGTATCCTTGTCGACATGCACCCAGTCCCAACAACCCTAACCACGAAGGTCTGTCTCACCATCGGGGAGACACGCCGGAGCAGTCCCGGACCACCAGCGGAATTGTCCAGAAGATGTGGAAAAAGTCAACTCAGTTACCTCCAGCGCGCTGAGACAAGAAGATAGACCAAGGAAGAGGGAAGAGCTTAAAGCCTCCCCAAAGGCTCCCACTACTCCTTTCTCATGGGAGATCATAAAAGATCCCATGCCGAACCAGTTCCGCGGGTCTGGGATTGCTGATTACGACGGAAAGACAGATCCTGAGGATCATGTCTGTAAATTTGAGAACGCGACACTCCTGCACCAGTACACTAACGGTGTGAAGTGCCGGGTGTTCTTGAACACCCTATCTGGAGTATCCCAACGATGGTTCCAAAGGCTGCCCCTCAGTTCTATCAACTCCTTCATGGAGTTTAAGATCACCTTCCTCCACCATTTCACCAGCAGTCATCGCTATCAGAAGACAACATTGAATTTGTTTGCTCTCAAGCAAAAGCCAAAAGTCAACTCAGTTACCTCCAGCGCGCTGAGACAAGAAGATAGACCAAGGAAGAGGGAAGAGCTTAAAGCCTCCCCAAAGGCTCCCACTACTCCTTTCTCATGGGAGATCATAAAAGATCCCATGCCGAACCAGTTCCGCGGGTCTGGGATTGCTGATTACGACGGAAAGACAGATCCTGAGGATCATGTCTGTAAATTCGAGAACGCGACACTCCTGCACCAGTACACTAACGGTGTGAAGTGCTGGGTGTTCTTGAACACCCTATCTGGAGTATCCCAACGATGGTTCCAAAGGCTGCCCCTCGGTTCTATCAACTCCTTCATGGAGTTTAAGATCACCTTCCTCCACCATTTCACCAGCAGTCATCGCTATCAGAAGACAACATTGAATTTGTTTGCTCTCAAGCAAAAGCCAAAAGAACCACTCAAGGAGTACATCCAGCAGTTCAACCGAGTGGCACAGGATGTGCCAACAGCGAATTCGAAAATCCTTGTCAGTGCCTGCAATCAAGGGCTCTTAAAAGGGGATTTCTTCTGAACTCTAGTGAAGAAGCCGCCCACCAGTTTTGATGACTTGCAAGGGCGGTCTGTCAAGCACGTCAACGTGGAAGAAGAGCAACATGCCCATCGCAAGGAACCAGCCGGGGTCCCTCCTCCAGCCGTTGTGCGGTTAGAAAGGAGGGAACCTCTGGCTCCAGCCCAAGGAAAGGATCTCTGCCTGGGAAAGGATCAATGGGTTGGAAGGCGGAAACTAGTCAAGACGGTCTACACCGAGCAACCAGAGCCACCGATGAAGTACTGCGGCTTCCATAGTAGTACGACACACTCCACTGAGGAATGTCATGCCTTGAAGAAGAGATTGTGCGAGAAAGCATACACTAAACCTCGAAGGAAGTGGAAGAAGACGGGGTATCGCCGGAGGTCTCCTAGGCGAAGCCCTTCTCCCCGACAATGGCAATCAGTGGAAAACGAGACCCGACACCGGTCTCAATCGCGTTCAAGAGGGAGGAGTCGGGGAGCTACACCCCGCAGGTCTCCCTCATTGGAAAGAGACCCCAGGAAGGGCAAGGCCCCCACACGTGGCCCTCCTTCTGGACATGTAGGAGTGATCTCCAGGGGGCCCACTGGAGAAGACTCCCACCGGGCCAGGAAGGCTCACACCCGACGGTTGGAGAACTACGCAATCAGGACGAGTTGTAGCCAGGATCGTGGCCCTATGATCTCCTTCGGCCTAGAAGACTTGGAAGACGTAGAGGCCCTGCATGGGGGCACCCTGGTAATCGTTGTGCGGATCGCCAATTATTAGGTCAAGCGTATCTTTGTGGATACGGGCAGTTCTGTGAACATCCTGTACAAAGCTGCTCTGAACCAGATGTAGATCGACGACGATGAACTACTTCCGGTCTCGACCCCACTTTTCAGCTTCACCGGATACCGAGTTCAGCCGATAGGATAGATTACCCTATCATTGTCATTGGGCAGTGGCGTGCTAGAAAGGACCAGGTGGACCCCCTTTCTGGTTGTGGATGCTCCTTCATCCTACAACGCCATCTTGGGCCGCCTGGCGCTTAGCGTATTCCAGGCGGTGGTCTCCGTCTACCACCAGAAGATAAAGTTTCTGGTAGGCGACCAAGTGGCTGAGGTCAAAGGGGACCAGTTGGTGTTTCGATGATGCTACAGCGGGGAAGTAAGATCAGATTCCCGCAAGAACCCGAAGTCACACGGAGGCTAACCGGAGGGAGATACCATCCACAAGAGGATAGGGCCACCAGGCTGAGGACACCACGGCATGCCCCCTACACTCAACCTCGTCACACCTAGTAAGGTTTGTGAGTCATGCTATGTACTTGTCTATGTACTCTTGCTGCCTTGCAGTGAAACCGCGAAATGAATAAGATGTCTCATCACAAAAGTGCTAATACATACAAATAAAACCCTAATGCCTCATGGTGCTGCGGATGCCCGAGGTAATTAGGCTTGGTCTGGGTGCTACGGATGCCCAACCAAGAAATAAAACCCTAATACCTTGCGGTGTTGTGGATGCCTGAGGTAATTAGGCTTGGTCCGGGTGCTATGGACGCTCAACCAAGAAATAAAACCCTAATACCTCGCAGTGCTGTGGATGCCCGAGGTACATAGGCTTGGTCCGGGTGCTACGGACGCCCGACCAAGAAAAAAAATCCTAATGCCTCGCGGTGCTGCGGATGCCCGAGGCAGTTAGGCTTGGTCCGGGTGCTACGAACGCCAACCCAAGAAATAAAACCCTAATATCTTGCGGTGCTGTGGATGCCCGAGATACTTAGGCTTGGTCTGGTTGCTACGGGTGCCCGACCAAGAAATAAAACCCTAATTCCTTCGGGTGCTGCGGATGCCCGAGGTACATAGGCTTGGTCCGGGTGCTACGGACGCCCGACCAAGAAATAAAACTCTAATACCTCGCGGTGCTACGAATGCCCGAGGTACTTAGGCTTGGTCCGGGTGCTACGGACGCCCGACCAAGAAATAAAACCCTAATACCTCGCGGTGCTGCGGATGCCCGAGGTACATAGGCTTGGTCCGGGTGCTACGGACGCTCGACCACGAAATAAAACCCTAATACCTCGTGGTGATGCGGATGCCCGAGGTACTTAGGCTTGGTCTGGGTGTTATGGACGCCCGACCAAGAAATAAAACCCTAATACCTCGCGGTACTGCGGATGCCCGAGGTACTTAGGCTTGGTCCTGGTGCTATGGATGCTCAACCAAGAAATAAAACCCTAATACCTAATACCTTGTGGTGCTGCGGATGCCCGTGGTACTTAGGCTTGGTTCGGGTGCTACGGACGCCCGACCAAGAAATAAAACCCTAATACCTCGCGGTGCTACAGATGACCGAGGTACTTAGGCTTGGTCCGAGTGCTACGGGCACTCGACCATGAAATAAAACCCTAATATCTTACGGTGCTACGGATGCCCGAGGTACTTAGGCTTGGTTCGGGTGCTACGGACGCCCGACCAAGAAATTAAACCCTAATACCTCGCGGTGCTGCGGATGACCGAGGTACTTAGGCTTGGTTCGGGTGCTACAGACGCCCGACCAAGAAATAAAACCCTAATACCTCGTGGTGCTGCAGATGCCCGAGGTACTTAGGCTTGGTCCGGGTGCTACGGACGCCCGACCAAGAAATAAAACCCTAATACCTTGCGGTATTGCAGATGCTCCAGGTAAGTAGGATGGGTCCAGGTGCTATGGACGCCCGAATCAGAGCCAAGCAGACCCTACAAACTCTGACCCTGAACCGTAGGAGGTTAGGGGAATGTATGAGAAGAAAGATAACACATAACAGACCAGATATGGAACAGCGTCCTTGGATAAGGGAAACAAGCATTGCTCGAAGCGCTTAGAAGTCAAAGGTAACAAGTGTCTCCCTTCATTTCTATGGGGAATACATTGACAAAGACATCTCAAGGAAAGACAAAAAAATAGGGGATACAATCAGTGGGCCAGGTAGAGGAGACCACTCCTTTGCCCATGCTCTCCTCTATCGCCCCATCATCCCCGCCTAGTCGCTTAGCTAAGAGTCGTCTTCCGGTGGCGGGTGAGTGGGGAGCCATCTTTCTTATGGTCTTGACTCCTGAGTCTTCGGCCATGGCTGGGACTTCTTGGGCCTCCATTCTTACGACCACTCACAGGAAACTGGAATGACTTGGGGTACACCGGGTAAGGGGAGGAAACAGTTCCATTCAAAGACCCCGATGACTTCTTACTTTCAACTCCTCCACGGATAGCAACCTACTCCATGCCATCCAACTCACACTTAGAAACAAAGATGAATTGCAAAATACAAAGGGAGGAAAAGAAAAGCAGCAACTACAACTCCTCCTCGGATGACAACCTACTCCATGCCATCCAACTCACACTTAGAAACAAAGATGAATTGCAAAATACAAAGGGAGGAAAAGAAAAGCAGCGGCTACAACTCCTCCTCGGATGGAAACCTACTCCATGCCTAGCTGACGCTTGGGGTGGACGTTCGGCCGATGCCCAAAACTCGGGGAGTTGAGCGATCAGGAGGTGGAGAGCATTTGAAATAGGCTGGGGAGCCACCAACAGGAGACACTTTCTGATATAAAGTTTGGGGAAGTTTGCTATGCTCTCGGGTGAAAGAGATGACATCATCTCTGCTATGCTCCCCGGAGAAACATACTACATCATCTCTGCTATGCTCTCCGGTGGGACAGACAACCTCTGCCTGAAGGGTAAAAGGTGGAGAATGTATCGGCATGCTATAAGCTTCACAGGTGGTTCTGAGAGCACCTGGCTTCACCTATACTGAATGGGTTGCGCGCCTCTCTATACAATGAACCTCTCCCCTCGCAGACCTCACCTCCGGGCCGCGACCACTTTCTCCTTCCTTGCTCATGGGATCTAACAAGAGGTGGGAGAGATGAAGGAGGATGAGCGGTTGGGCCTTCCACCTTTATAGTGGTAGTCGCCCTTTTGCATTTAATGAGGGCAGTGCAGGGGCCATAATGGATGCTAATCCTAAAGCGTCGCCTCTTTTATGCCGCCCTCAATGGATAAGCTTCTGCGACACCTCGGAATTCATGAACCTTTATAGATCACTTCAAGAAACTGACTGGGGCTCGGAGACGATTGTTCAGATTCGGCGAACTTGCCAAACACTCATTAGAGAAGGGAACCAATATGGGTCCCACAGATACATAGCTTCCGGCCTGACAGTTGAACTTTCGGGGCTACCTTGGAAGATCCACACCCAAGGTCGAACCTGCAATGCTCTCAAAGTTATCTCAGACCTGGAGATATCTGGCATTGGGACAGGCTTTGGGTCCCTAAAATCAACCTAAAAGGTTGTTGGGGACAAGTATTGGCTCCCTGGCTCCCGTAAAAGAGCCAAAAAGATACTCAGGACGAAGAGCCAAACAAAATAGGAATACTTAGAGCAATAAAATGAAAAGGGTTTTTCATTACGAAGCAAAATGGGTACAGTCGGAAGAAGATAGTAAGCATTGACAGGAAAAAGGCAAGGTCCGGAGGGGAAAATAACTCTATATTTTCTACAACTCCTTGTCTTCTGGCAGGAGGTCATCCCAGACCCGACCAATACTCATAAAGCTCAGCTCAGCATTCAGCGGCAGGAGTTGGACCTTCTTTAGCTAGTCGACGGCTCCATGGAAGCCCTGCTTCAAGCGTTTCATTACTTGGCTGGCCAGGATATCGCCAAGTTCATCCGACTCTAAGAACTTAGCCTTGAATTCCGCCTCAGCCTCCTTGAGATGGGAGTCCTCAGTCGCCCGGAGATCACGGATTTCGGTTGCAGCTGCTTCCTGAGCAATCTTTAGCCGAGCTACCTTGGAGGACAGTTTGTCATGGTCTTCCATGGCTTCTCTGAGTCTTTCCGAAGTAGCTAGGCTTTTCGATCGTGCTTGGGCTACGTCCTTCTCAAGGTCTGTCAAGCGATCAACTGCCTCCATGAGGGCATCTTCCTTCTGGGCTAGCTGTTGCGCTTGGTCCTTGATGTGCTCATTCAACTTCCAGGCCAAAATCTCAAGGAGTTGGATATCCCCCGACAGCTTCTCCCCCCTCGCCTGAAGTTGATCCCTCTCCTGAGTCACCCGGAGCAAGTCGTCTGTTAGGGCCACAACCCTCTGGGACATCAAACGTTCTCGGCGCTAAGAACTCTATAGGGAAGACTCCATGGATAGCAGCATGTCCAGCTGATGCTCCATCTTCGCACGGAGAGCTCTGCTGACTCCCGCTTGCATGAGTCCCGCCCTATGCTCATGGTTGGCGGCGGCCTCTACTCTCAGTGCTCGTGGCAGGTCAAGGCCTCGATCTGTGACCATGCATACAAGTGGCGGTCGGTTGTCAGGCAATCCTCAGCCGCCTATCATGATGCAAAGGAGTTATAAGGCATAAAGGGAAACAACCTATGTGCCTGGAACACTTACCTTCAAAAGAGACTCACGGAGGGTAGTGAGAGGCTCGGCGGAGACCCGCACGACTTTCCCTCCCGGTACCCCTTGACTTCTCAGGGGGTCAACCCGGCTCACACAGGGTGAGGGGTCTCTACGCGGGGGGAGTGGCTGGACAGGGGGAGCCCCAGGCGGCACGGTAGAGGGGCCAAAATCATCCTCCTCCGAACTTGAGGCCCCCTCAGGAGAAATGCCCTCGGCAGGGACCTCCTTAATTTTCACCAAGGGGAAAGACTACATGGTATCCTCCGAGGTTGCGTCAAGAATTTTACGTAAACGGTCGAGCTGCATCCGAGGAGTGGTAGGCAATGCTTGCTTGCCTTTTAGGGCCTTAGAAGGATCGATCGTGGAGGAACCAAGGGTCGGACCGCCTGTCTCCGTAGAATCAGTCGTCTAGGAAGGTGGAGATAGCAGTGTGGCATCCTCATCATCGGAGGTAGGAATACCTTCCTCAGGGATGGAAGAGAGTGTGCTCGGGCTGAGGGGATGCAACCTTTTCCGTCTTGGAGATAGGCCATTCGAGATTCTTCTCTTATGCCGCTAGAGAGTTGAGGCATTTGTGGGTCGGCGGGAGGTGACGACCTCCCTGCGGCCACCCCCGCATGGATGGCAGCAGGAGGTGGATCAGTCCTCGAAGGGACGCCCATCCCCGGGCTGGCAGACACACCCAGAGTCTCTTGATCGGCAGGTGTTTGAGGGACAGCAGGAGCCTCTGTTTGCTCTGGCATGACATACTCACTGGAGGATTCGGCAGTCCCCTCCGAGGACTCTGCTGAAGCAGAAGGCGAGGCGAGAAGAATTGGAGGGGGATCCAGGGTCCCCTTGTTAGATTCATCCCACTTGATGAGCCGGCTAATCGCCCCGGGAGCATGATTTCCTCTGCAAGAGATAGACAATGGAACATCAATTAGAATTAACAGGCATTGATGGAAAATGTAAGCTTACCAAGGCTGGGATTGATGCGGGTCACTTTAGGGTTGAGGCCCGCGCGGTACATGAGCTCCTCGCATTGTACCAAGCCTGGGCCGCTGAACTCCATGCCGGAGAGAATGCGCTTGGCTCGCTAGTAGGAGGGACCTTGTAGAAAGTTCCCTAGGAGAGGGGGAGCAGGCAGATTCTCCATCTAGCGATGGGAGCTGAAAGGACTGTGGGGCAGTCTGATGAAGAAAAATTTCTTCCACCCTTTATGAGAAGAAGGAACCCCTCCTAAGAACTTATGGCTTGGGCGTGCCATAAAGCTAAAAGCCCCTCACGAGCCAATCGGAATGAAGAAGGAATGAAAAAGGCAAGGGGTCAGAGGAATGTCAAAGAGTTTAAAGATAATATACGCCCCGCCCATCTGAGCAAAGGCGTTGGGAGCCATCTGGTGGAGAGGGATACCAAAATAGGAGGCCACATTTAGGAAGAAAGGAGGAATGGGGAAACGGAGCCCTGACTCTACTTGCTTCAGAAAGAAGGTAAAGAAGCCTATAGGAGGTTCCACCAGCGTCTAGTCTACTTTAGGGATCATCATCGCCATCTCGGCCGGAATGTCGTAAGCCTCAATGGCCGCCTTTAGGGCCTCCGGCCTCACTCTAGAAGAGGCGAACTCGTACCACTCCGCTTGGTAACCCTCCATGGTTCCTAAGGAAAAAGACGGGAAGGAAGCAAAATATTTACATGAAAGGAGTCCTTAGGAAAGAGGACGAAGATGAGGTCTGCTGAATGGGGAAGTCGGAAGGTGGTCGAACGTCTTCGACTCCCCTTATTATACAGAGGAGGCCACCTGCATGTGTGCAATAGGGTCGAGGCACGTGGACGCCGGAAAATAGCCACATCGAGGCGATGCCACTGAACAGCCGTTTGATGTGAGCCTGCTATAGCTGTGCATGTCAGCAAGAGATCGTGAGGAGAGCAGTTAGGGCACATGGCGACGACGAATTCATGAAGGAGTTTTGTCACCATTAAAGAGCACCATGCGCTTTTATGGATGATGGACGACTATCATTGCTGCGCCTCGACAATTGCAAGAGCCTTTTACGAGGGCTAATTCAAAAAGAGATTGCCTCGGACCCCGGGGTGAATGTTTCGATTCCTCAGGCTCAACCTGCCGCTAATAAAGTAGTAATGGGAGCATGAACCCATCATAACATAGCTTCTTCGCTACACCAATAGTCTAATCAGTCAGCAACTCTTTCTTCGATTAGACTTGAAGGGAGGGACTTGTGATAGGGTTGAGCACCTCATGGCTGACACGTGGACTGAAGAAGCTATGTGACAAGATCTACTGAGTCTGGATGACTCTCTTTACATGGCGCCCGAGACCCCATCGGGAAGGTGGGTCCCCGGGAACACCACGAACAGGCATACCCTGGAGACTGACCCGAGAAGACGCACGCCCGAGATCACCTCGGGAGGTCAGGTCCCCAAGACCACCTCGGGAAGGCAAACGCCCGGGACCCCCCGGGCCAAAAGACCCCGAGATCACCTCTAGGTAGCGGAGCCCAAGGAGCACTCAACATCAAGTAACGGTCCCCCTTTCTTCGGATCTATGGATAATCATCACCTAAAATCACGGGATGATCATGACTCGTAATGTTTATCTGACATTTTTATCTCACCCTGGAAGATTCTTCGGAAAAATTCCTAGAGTTTCGGGGTTTCAAATGGAATTAAACTAAATATTTTGAGGTCTAAAGGGCTTCAAACTTCTAATCAAGTGTCTGGAATTAATATAGCAGAATTTAGAGGGAGTAAGTGGCTTATATTTCATAAATTAAGGGTAGAACAGTAAAGGTCTGAAAGGTTTGGACTAAAGTGCAAAATGTCAATCCCTAATATACTCCCACTTCTTTTCTTCTCCTTCGCTCGCGTGACCTAGCTTCTTCATTCGCCCGCAGCAGCGCCGACCACTTCACCTTCTTTCCTCATCTTGCTGCCCTAGCCCGAAGCCGACATCTGCACTTCGCATTCTCCACTCCAGCTAAACCTGAGCACTTATCCTCCTCTCGATCCTCTCTGCATCTCATCTCCCTCACAAACGGCAGTCAGCCACCTCTGTCGCCCTCATCGATCGAAGTCATATCCTGGTTTTCCTTCTTTCCGCACAAGAGGGCTTCGCCTCAACTCGAGCCTGGATGATCTGTGTGCTCTCTGGTTGTCGATCGTGGGGCAGTGGCAGTGGGCGGTGGGTAGCGGATCATCGATCACTGGTTGGACTTCTCCTAAGGTATTTTCTGTTCTTTTGTTCGAGAACGACATTGTCTAGGGTTGGATAGCGATTGGCGAGGTTTTCCCTGAGTTAGACTTGTGATCTATCTCTGTTTGAGTAGGATCTGGATTTGGGGGTGTTTAGAATGTTTGTCGAAGTAAGGTTGGAAGGATTTGGATCAAGATCTCTGCCAATACCTCAGATCTAAACAAAGGAGGTAGTGGGGGAAAACTGGTTGCGCCAATTTAGGTAAGGATAGCTTATGTATGTTGGTTTGATTTGGATTTCCAGTAGGTTGGTTAGGTCTGTGACAATGCATTGATCCTTAAATTGAATGCAATTTGTGGTTTGACTAGCTGTAGAACTCCTCACGATTTGGGTGGCTGTTGAGTTGATGATCAACAATTGGAGCTAGAATCTGAGGGAAGAGCTGTTCCGAGTTGATATTATTGTTCAAGTTTCTCAGATTTGGGATTCAGCTGCAGCTTTGATCTTAAGTAAGTAGGGAACACTTTTTGTTGGTTCTTTTCCGCTCTTGTGATGTTACCGTGAGGTGATGATGAACTGGTGATTATGGTTTTGGTTTGCGTTAGCTTCTATTGGATTTGAATGTTGTTTTTGTTCTTGTTAGCTCTACCTTGGGAGCTCTTTCTGATGAATCTGTATTAGTTGGGTTTTCAATTTGGTAGAGATCTGACTGGACCCAAGTTAGATTTTGAAACTCTGCCCTGGATATTCAAATTGGTTCAATTGTAACTAGAAGAGTTAGATTGAACATTGTAGTTGACCCATAAATGGTTGGGTTAAGGTTAGGTTTAAGTAGAGATTTAAACCTAACAAACTAAACGTGATGAATTTGAAATAGACCACAAATGAACCTAATCTTAATTACGTGGAGTAATTAGGAACCTTTCATTTAATTAGAGATAATCAAATGGAAAGGAAATGGTTAGGTTAACCCGAGCATGGTTTAAGGATTTATTAGCTAGCCATCATTTGTATAATAGCTAATTAAATACATCCTTGATATAGGAGCTTGATTGGATTTTTGGACGGGTGGTTCTTTCTGCTTAATACGGACTTCACTCTTGGAGGCGGGTACTTCTTGCTTGTATCTGTAGATCCACTTTCTCTTTATGCATGGATGTTGTTATATATATGCAGTAGGCTGATATTGACGTTTATCTGCTACCGTTTTGTTATCCTGCTTGATACTTATGCTTGACCTTGGATGTGATCTAAATTTCCTTCTATACAGTCGCGTTTATTTGTTATCAGACTCTGTATAGCATTGGTATGAGCATGAGTATATGGATAGGGATTAGCATACCATTGTATGGATGCATTGGTTGATTCTATTCATATTTGCACGTGTATCTGGATATAGGATTGATTGGGTTATGATGCATACTTACGACCTGTGCATGATAGGTTGAGTTATGTGTCGTTGACCTGGTAGGGGTTGCATGTGTTAGTCATGCACCATACCTGCACTGTTGCATGCCGACGATCAGCGACTCCCTTGTGGTTGAGCCTATCGTCTTCCGGCACATGATATGCACACACGGCCACTTATAGGTTAGTGGATACCGTTGGGTGTGTGCATTAGCTCTGTACTTCTTCGCTCGTCCGCTCATGGGTAGTGGTTTCAGAGCATGGTAGCAGGCAGGGATCCCTTCTCTTTCCATAGACCAGAGAAGATGAGAGAGATATCTCCCCCATATATTGTAACGCCCGTCTTTTTCCCACACCTTACGGTGTGGCGAGAGAGACGGCGTTACGCTAATATACCTACACATGCATACAGCATAGGACTATCTTAATGCAGCGGAATCAAAAGCTTTTCTTTCACATGTGTTTTACCATGCAACTATTACCTGAACATATATGTATGCCTTAACTTATCATTCATGAATATGGTAGCATTGTAACTTAGTATATTAAAGCATAACATTCCGTACTTTATCCATAAGCATCATAAGTAGTAAGTAACTTATCATAAGTATAACATAGCATCTAAAGAGGCGTTTTAAAACACAAAACATGATAGAAGAGTCTTGTTCCTCTTTCCTCTGCCATGTCACTATCACACACACACTTTTGGCCCCTCCTGCTGCTTCACCTAGTAACCTCTGTTTGCTTGATCAGCGGTATGAGACAATAAGACTATAAGCACTTAGGCTTAGTAAGACCCTTTCCTACTCACAAAATCCATACGTCACATATACATAAACATAATGCTTAAATCCTACTTATCATGACATACTTCTTATCATAAACATAAATATAATCATGGCATCATACTTAACATGAACATAAATATAATCATTTGCATAAACATACTTTGCATTAACATACTTTGCATAAACCTACCTTGCACTAACATACTTTGCATAAACATACTTTGCACTAACATACTTTGCATAGACATACTTTGCATTAACATACTTTGCATAAATATACTTTGCATAAACATACTTTGCATAAACCTACCTTGCATTAACATACTTTGCATAAATATACTTTGCATTAACATACTTTGCATAAACATACTTTGCATTAACATACTTTGCATAGACATACTTTGCATTAACATACTTTTCGTGGCATAATGCATAACATGGATGAATGCATGCGTCAAATACATATATCATAAGGATGCTTAGTTTAAAATCATACTTTTAAATACTTAAACATAATCATCATATCATTGGGGTCCCCGGCTTGTACCACATACATACATCATAAGCACGCATCCCTAAGTAAATACGAGGTAGCGAGCCCCGACCTACTAGGGTAGGAACAGCTACGATAGTTCCAAAAACTGGGGCGTTCTTAAGGTGCCCATCCCTATTGGACAGCTACGGTTGTCTCAGAACCGTGGACAGCTTCGGTAGTCCAGAACCGAGGCGTTCTTAAGGTGCCCATCCCTTGGACCCTTACTTCGGTCCGGTACAAGCCCATTCATAAAAATAAATTACTTAACATGCTTCATCATTCATAGAACATTCATGGCATAAACAAAATATTGTTTCATGAAACTTGACATAAGAATAGGAACAACTGCGGTAGTTCCAGAACCGTGGACAGCTTCGGTAGTCCAGAACCGGAGCGTTCTTAAGGTGCCCATCCCTTAGCATGACATAGACATACTTAACGTTTCATCATTCATACTTAACATCATGATGCCTTAAAGGCATGAACATTCATCTTCATTCATTATCTTCATTCATAAGGTATGTCATGCTTGCATCATTTTGTCTTAGGGTCATGGTTATTATTTTCATTCATCATCTTCATTCTTAAACATGGCATACGTACATATCGTTCATGAAGCATGGCATACATACTTATCATTCATAAACATGACTTACATACATATTGTTCATAAAACATGGCATACATACATATCATTCATAAAGCATGACATACATACATATCATTCATAAAGCATGACATACATACATATCATTCATAAACATGCATGTTCATGGTACCTAGGAAGACATGCCTAGATCTTTTCATACATGATACATTTCCCTAGGTTCATGGCACGTGGTCTAAACATTTGTGAATCATCATAGCACATGACCTAATATACAAGGTCTGGGCACATTTTACATGAAGTTAGGTTTTAGGTCACATACAAGTTCCTACAACATACTTAATCATATACATACATCTTAGTAACCCATAAACAAGTCTCTTTTGAAACTTAACCCAACCCAAGCCCTAACTTATGCTCTTGGCCGAAAGTTCAATAGGGGAAAAGACCCCATCATTCAAGCAACATGCAAAGGTCCATCGGAAATGAAGAACTCATACATTCATACAATGTCATAGTAAGTTATTTGACCCCATAATTGGAGCCATCCCTATTTCCTAGCCCTCTTATTTGTCTTTGGCCGAAACCCTAATGGGTCGCAAACATATGAAAAAAATTCCTATCATCCACCATTAAGATCCATTAAACCATAGGAAACATAATAGCATGCTTGAAAGGTTAGACCTCATCCTATGTTGACATGGGCCGAAACCCTAGGAAGCTTTAGGATGCCAAAAACTTTCCCGACATCATGATCTATGTCTTACATATCATAATAAAACATTTAAGTGCACAAAAGAGAGTTTACATCATCCCTAAACCCAACTATCAACCTTGGCCGAAACCCTAGTGGCTCCCCTTCATGGTTTCCTCAACTTTAAATCTTAAACAAAAGTCTAAATCTTTGTTAAGCATCAAAGAACAATCATACCACAGGTGAGGGGGTCTTACCTTGGTTTATCTTTGATTATCACCTTGAATGGAGAAGCCAAAAGAAAGCTCCTTGACCCTAGGCCTCTCCTTAGCCCTTGTATCCTTGTAGGAGGTCTTGGATCTTCAAGATCAAGTTCCCTTGTGAAACTTTTCCAAGGGAGAGGGGTCTTGTGGGTTTCGGCTAGGAGAGGGAAGAAGAAGGAGAGGAGAGGCTTGGTGGATGAAGAGAAGAGGGAATGACTTTCTTAATTGTTAAGTTATCATTCCTCTCATTTATACTCAATGAAGAGGGGCAAGTGAAGAGACATGGTGCCTCCTCTCATGGTGACTCTTCACTTCCTTTAGCCTTAACAAAAATCCACTTCATTCCCTCATAGCACTCCCTTGCTAGGTGAATTGGTTAGTACATGCATGGTGGTATGCTAGGTCCAAGGTTCAATCCTTGGTGTATGCACTTTATTTTTATTTTGTTTTTTTTTTATTTTATTATTTTCGAAAATTTCCCCTAAGACCCACCCATAATCATACTAATATTCCTAACTAAATCTCATCTATGTTCATATTACATTCTACCTAAAATCCACTAATAACCATGGTATTAGGAAAGCCCATATAAGGCCCATTAGTACTTAGTTTTTCAAATTAAATGGGAAAATCATGGATAACTAGGCTAAAGTGCGCTCTAGTGTCTCTAGGTTCCAAAAAAACTATCTAGACATGATCAATATTTTAAAGAAAATATTGAGACAATTTTCCAGGTCGTTACATATATACAAGGTGCGGAGTGTTTACTCCACCAGCATCATGTCCACTCGGTCACTCAGGTGCAGTGATGGCAGAGTGCTGACAGTGTCACAGCTCTACCCACTCGGCCGACACAGTATCGCCTATCTTGGTGGCTTGACTCGAGTTAGGGGGTGACCATGACATTGCATCATGTGCATATGATGCATTTGTGCATTGATTGTGTTTGTTGCATTTACTTGCTGCACTTGTTTGACATGCACATACAGGATATACTATTGGTATGGTTTGTTGACCCTGCACTTGCTCGTATGGTACGAGTCCTAACTGATTTCAGGTATGTATAGTCCTTTATTATTTCAGTTATGCATACTTCTGTTATTATTATGGAGACTGTATCCTGCTATTTCTGTATAGCTGATTTAGCTACTATTCTGTCATGCATATCTTTCTATATACCCGCAGAGTCCATTTGGACTCACCACCCGTCGTATAATTTTTGTTTCAGGTTGATAGCTCGCCGGAGGAGCCTAGTTGCCGGTCCTGGTCCCTACGACTCCGTTGTTGGGTGCTTCCGCGTTGTTTTCCTTTATATAGCATTTCTTATGCGTTGTATTCATTGTTCTTATATGTCGTGGATTTGTATTCGAGATTTATTCGTATGGTATTGTATTTTTGAGTCCTCTGTTGGACTATGTGTTGATTGTTTTGCTGCACGCCTGCCCTAGGGGCAGCTCAGGTGAGTTCTGCATTTCAGTATTATGGTGTTTTAGTATCTTATGCTTTTTATATATCTATTTTGTGGCCTGAGGCTAATTTATAAACTGCGTGTGTTGTATGTTTGTGTAAATTATCCGCCGGATAGGGGAGATGCTGTCCGATTTTATATTGGATCAGCGACTCCAATGGTCTCGGGGCGTGACACGTAATACACGGTCATTAATGCCTTCATTATTGCAACGGTCCAGATTTCATAGCGGCGACGGTCGTTACAAGGGTTATCCAGTAACTGAAGATCGAGGGCTCGTTTTTGGCTCGTTTCAAGGGTTATCCAGTATCCTATTACAAGGGTTACAAGGGTTGAGCACCCCTTTCTTCGAACACTATTTAAGAGGGCTCATTTTTTACTATTCTTCCTTGGCGAATCAAGCTTGGTCAAAGCCTGTTAGTAGCCTATAAGTGCTCAGAGATTGTCCAAAGATTGTGGCGAGGTTTCTCCACCCACAAGGAGCGACAAGAGCTAGTCGGAGGTGTTCTGGGGAATCATCCAATGAAGGATCGGGATCGTCCACCTTACGGACAACCGTAGAGTAGGAGTTTCATCTCCGAACCATGTATAGGTGATGTGTTAGCATTGTTTAGTTTATATTTGAGATTTCCGCTTGCGCTTGCTAACCATTGTAGGATGAAAAATCGGAAATTAGCTATTCACCCCCCCCCCCTCTAGCTAAATGACAAGGTCCCAACAAATGGTATCAGAGCAAGGTTTGCTCATCTACGGACTAACCGCCGAGAGAGCAAAAAGCTAGAGGAAATGGCAATTGAAGAAAGATTGGGAGATGATATTAGTGTTCCACATCCTTACGATAGCGAGAGTTTCGATTATTGGAGAATGCAGACAAATACTTGGTTTAGCATGGATTGGGATTGCATGATGGCACTAGAAGATCCATTCGAAGTTCCAAGAGATAAACATGGAAAAAATCTCCGACCACGGTATTGGAATAAGGAGCAACAACCCCCAATCAAAGGCAAACGAGAAGGTAATTTTAATACTACTTAATATTTTATCTAATGATGTAATGAGTGGTGTAGGTGAATACAAACATGCACACGAATTATGGAGCAAGATGGTAGCACTTCATGAAAATCCTACACAAGCTTAAGTAGTAGAAGAGCCCAAGGAAATGAGCTCAATGATCCAAGAAGAGGAGAAGGACCAATCGGATGAGAAAAGAAGCTCAACATCCGAAGAGAAGGAGAAATAAGAAGAAGATTAATCCATCTCCTCAAGTGAAGTGGCACAAGAAGTTGAAAACCGTCCACTTCAAGGATTGAGGGGAAGGAGAGACCATCCTCATACCGGAGCAATAAGAGATGTCCATCTCCACCAAAGCAAAGTCAAAAGACCACATCATTTGCTTTGGGTGCAACAAGAAGGGGCACTACAAGGACAAGTGCCCATTAGGTAAAAAGGAGGTAAACCCTAAACTCAAGTCAATTCATTTAAAATCTAACATGGGTTGTAGGGAAAAAAAAGAGAAAAAGTACATTAGGTGTTACACGTATGGTGAGCTAGGATACTACCACACCAAATGCTTAAGGAAAAGAGAATTCAAGAAATTGGAGCATTTGAGGAAGTGGAAGAAGGAGGAGAAAAGCTCATATCAAGGGAGAGCTACAAAGGTAAGGGAGGTAATCCCTTACTTTAAGTGTTTTTCAAATTCCTCTATGCATGCTAGAAATTATGAGAATTATTTGCCCATGCATAATTTTGGTTTTAGGTATTGTGATAAAAATAGGGTTAATATTGCATATCAAAACCCTAAGGAATCTATGTATCATGATAAACCTAGGATGTTTAGACCTAAGGATCAAGACATTAATCCAAAGAAAGAGAGATACATGCCTAGACAAAGAGGTAGATCTAGAAATGTCCAAGGTGGACATGGTGATTCTAAGGTTAAGAACCTAGAGAGGGAAAACCAAGCTTTGAAGGCAAGGCTTGATAAATTAGAGAAAGCCCTAGAAAGATTCACTATTGGATCTAGGGGTGTAGGTGTGGGGTTGAGTAGTCAAAACCCCGACAATGATAGACCGGGTCTAGGGTACCGACCTATTAGATTAAATATTATGGAAAAGTCATATGCAAGAATGTCATATGACTATAGTAAGGGGAAGGCCAAAAATGGCAAGGAAAAGCCATTTATAGGGAAGAAGAAGAACTTAATCAAGGACAAGGTGTACAAAGTCAAGAAGGTTAGGGTTATAGGTCAAGAAGTATCGGAGGTACACATGTGTGGCCTTGCCATTATAGATGAGTCACCTATGGAGGTGACTAAGGCTAAGAGCTCAAGGAGGAGCTCTAGGAGTCAAGTTGGGATCCATGGTCAATGGATCTCAAGAGGGTTTCTCCAAAAGGACTAGATAAATTGTGGAATGTGCCAAAGGATTTGAAGACGAGTTTGAATCTTAATCCTAGGGGTTTGGCTCATCAAAAGTGAGTATCATGCAAAAATATGACAATGGAGCTATATTGTATAAAAATTGGTTCTTAACGTGGAGATGTCATATAAATCAATGCTAAGGCTGCATTGAGGTTGGAAGTGAAAAGATACATCAAGGAGAGATCAAAACTAGGACTTTAGGTTAAGGTTCAATTGAACCATTTAGATAGTTTTGAGTTTTGTGTCAATCTTGGGATTGGTGACAGATACATGAGAATGTATTTTCCCAAGTAGATACGGGTACCACAAATCTCTCCACAAAATTTGAGAATTTTTAGAGATTTATGAAATTTCTGGTGCATTTCTTAATTTGGGTCAGAAATGCTAAAATTAGGGTATCAGTCAACTGATGCAGAGGCAGCCGAATGATCCAGTTTTAATCAGAAACTATGATATTCACTATAGCAGTCGACTGATCCTCCATCAGTTGACTGATCTTTCTGTTTAGTTCATCAGTCGAGTGGCCCTGGGGCAGTCGACTGATGCAGGGAATCTTTTAAAAGAACAGTCGTGCGCGGGGGGGGGGGGGGGGGGGGGGTGAACTAGGGTTTCAGTGCCACCCCTTGCGATTTCTCTTCTCCTTCGACCTCCCTAACTACTCTAAGCCTTCCCAAGGTCCTAAAATCAAGTTTCTAGCCCTCCTTCATCTGAGATCCAAGTCTAGGGCAAGAAAAACACCCTTCGTGAGTCAATCTTGATCATTGACCATCATGCAACGACCGGAGAAATGGTAATGAATCATTTGCTATATTTTCCTCATTTGGTTCGTGATTCATGACTAACTTTTCATTTTGTGCATGTTTGCCTTGTTTTTCTTCTTGGCTGTGTCATTTTTGGTACATGCATATGGTGGTTGCATTTAAGGCTAGGTCAAAGAGAAGAGTTAGTGAGGGATCATCCCAACAGCAGTCCTTAGATCCTGCGGCACCTCGGTTTCGTTCCGAGGCTTGCCGGCAGGTATTTAACAATGCTGACTTCATTTTGATGAACTATAGATATCTCAATCAAGCATACTTCTAGGAGATTACTCCTCACATAATTGAGATTATTACGCATTTTGGGTTAGAAAAGATAGTATACTGTTAGCGTTATGTCAATTTTGACCTATGCAAGGAGTTTTATGCCAATCTTACATGTAGTAATCTCGATGACGGGACATATGAGTCTATGGTATAGGGAGTTACCATTTCTTTTACACCTGCAGTATTAGGATCATTTTTAGGGTGTAGGGTTTTCGATAACCCATTCACATGTTTCCCCACTGTCACTGAGCCATTGATCTTGCCAAAGGTCACCATTGATCAAATTTATCGTCATTATTTTGATAATCTTCGACCTCCTCTACAGCGTATCCTCATAGCTAGGTGCATGAGTCCAGTTAGCAACGTTTTGTATAAAATCGTCCTAGACTGCATTCTGCCCATTGTCACCAAGGGAAGGTCAATGATCCGACTACCTCACTTGGTGATGATGTATACATTAGAGAGGAGGTTAGACATTGACATTGGCCATCATGTGTTCGCATCTATTGTCCATTTTTCGCATGACGTCAATAGGAAGATCTACATGTCATTTGGTCATATTTTGACCGAATTCTTTTTATCTAAAGGTATTAGAACCACTAGGGGTCAGGTACATCAACCGTCTAAGGACTACGACAAGATTGGTTCTTGATAGCTCTCCTTGGCCGGGATCAAGAGACTGCAGGGAGTGATGGTCTGGCGACGGCCTCATGATTCCTCCATCTCTGATGATGATGAGGATGAGGAAGCTGCTCCTGCTGCTGCGTCTGCTGCTGCTCCTGCTGGGACTACAGAGGAGCGGCTCTCCTGACTAGAGACAGAGATGCATGGACTTAAGGAGGACTTCCAGAGTTTCCAGTAGCGATAGGTTGCCATTCAGGGGGAGGTTCATGGTCTCATGGAGCACTTTCAGGGTTCCCAGCAGCGACAGGATGATATATACGAGATGATGTAGCGCTAGAACCTTATATATCAGGCCCCTCCTCCTCCTCCTCCTCCTCCTGGTGATGATGATATGTAGCCTTATCATGATTTGGTGGTGATAGTGTTGAGAGTGTATTTAGCTTAGGGGATTTTTATTATCTCTCAAACATTATATTTGACATTGTAATATTTGGGGATTTCGGGGCTATGACCCTTGTAGCACTTATCTATGTTTTTCATATGCACTTTTAATTCATGACTTGATGTTGCTTATATGAAATGTTATTATCTTGTTATTATGGTTATTAGAGAAAAAATGTAATATACCTTCTATCTAGAGAATATGGTAAAAAAAAAGGAGCTTTAATCATTTGTTTTGTCTTGAGGATTTATATGAGAAAAGGGGGGAGATTTGAAAGCATTTCTATGTTTTAAATGGTATAGGATAGACTTGGAAAACACATGGGTTCAAACCTACGATAGAAGATTGATACAAAATGGATTGTTTTCAAAGAATTGAAATTTTTGTCAAAAAGTCAAGCATATTTGGTATTTTCAAGAAACTATATTTTTTAGGATAGAATATATCATAAGAAATATATTTGCAAAATTTCAGAATTTTTCGAATTTTGTGGAATTTGTTAGGAGTTTTTGAATTTCGGCTGAAAAATTCAGACTTCTATATATTAGTCGACTGCCCTTGGGGCAGTCGACTAATCTTTCTGTGGAGTTATGATTTGCGGGCACCAGTCAACTGGTAACTGACGCAGTCGACTGGTTCTGCTATTTTTTGATTTCTGGAGGTTTTTCAAAAATAGGAAGGTGTTCTCATTGATACCAATGGGTAATATTGCTTGGGGCAATTATTTTGATGGTGTCAAAGGGGGAGAACTTGTGGTTTAAGTTAGGTTTAACATAACGTGTGGTTATTGAAAATTGAAAATTATGTGGAGGGCATAGGTTAAGGGGGAGAATGCATGTTTATGCTGCTTACTATGTCTGTAATTTTTAATTATTATTGTTGTTTTTGCACCTAACTTAAACATATTGCCACACATCAAAAAGGGGGAGATTGTTGGTGCAATCGACTCAAGTTTGATCAGGAAGATCATGAGTTTTGATGTGTGTGTCAATATGATTAAGTTAGAGTTTTATGTTGATCTAATATGTGTATGTGAGTATGCAGGTTTGCAGGATACACATAGAGTTAGTTGGACATCTTCGTGTTCGGTGAAGGATGGTGTGTGGAGACAAGACATGGGCTTGTATGCATCCGAGTGACCGTGGACAAAGCAGGGATGATGAGCCGAGAGAAGCGGACTTCGAGGCATACGTGAAGGGTGGCATGGGAGACAAGCCAAAGGCTTGCATGCATCGGAGGGACGAGAGCCAAAGTCGAAGAGGGCTTGAAGGCAACAGGTCGAGGCTGCTAGATGAAGAGTCAACTGAGTCGTGAGAATTCGAGTGCTAAGAGAACTATACTCGGGAAGGGAAATCGTAGGGTTCGAGTGGTGAGAGAATTGTACTCGGGAAGGGAAACCTTAGGTGGCAGTCGACTGATGCTTGATCAGTGTGTTGGGTCTGGGTGCATGTTGACATGGATGCGGGTTCATAATTTTAAAATTAATTACGTGCAGCGGAAGGTTTAGCATAAATAATTTCTCTAAATCATTTAACCACGCATCTA